>QNGE01000223.1:85892-119159 GCA_008508345.1 Paragonimus westermani | reverse complement strand
CTCAAAAGCCTGTACCGCAATGCAGCGGGTGGGTGGCGGTGTACCAGAAATGGTACGTTTTTCAGGAAGAGATGCCAACCATCTTCCAACACCCAACCTGGAGGACCAGAAGACTGTGGTTCGTCAGACCTCTACCTGTTGGCCTGCCTGGTATGAGTAACTCTGTCCAGTTTAACCCAAAAGGTCATCGAGATGCGCAAGCCGTCACACCACGTCAAGATCCAGTCTCACCGTGACGGGCGAACATCGCAGCCCAATATTTGGAACCACCTTTAGATCCTGTGTTTACAGTTGATTTCAACTACTTTATGTAACGCCAATTTGAGCACAATGCACGTTCAGTAACTCTATCGAACCCATTTGGGAGCATAAGGGTCGATGACAAAGCCATAGTAAGTCCTACGTCGATCCGCGGTCTGATAAAATTTGTTGGAGAAAATAAATAGGGTTCACATGCAGAAACATTCTGATTCAAAAGTCGCAAACCGTAAATCAACCAATCAGTTCAGACCTCCTGTAGATATCCGAAAGAAACGCTGTCGAACGTCTGTGTGGAAGACAACGTTTAAGTGTCTGAAGAGAACACTGTGACACAGGTATGCAACTGGAGCACCATATTCAGTATACTATTAGAATCAGCAAGGATCATCGATCTAGGATCAACCACAATAATCCACCAGTAGTAAGCATATGCAAAAGATACGCACCCGTTTTCAACGGATGCTGCTAGCAACACAGATCGCTAGAAGTAACAAAATTAAACAACTTAATTAAGGTGATCGGCTCGCTGACAAGGACTAAGCCCTAACACTGGGAACAACCGGAAGGGGATCACTTGAGTTGAGCACGTCGTAACGTCCCAACAGTCTGATTTCATGCGAGACTATGATGACGGTTGGTAGAGAACTAACTCCAGAAAAAGAAACGTTGAGGAGCCGGAAGGTTAAATTGAGGGGGCTATCTATCAGTTAGAAGGCTATTTAAAATGCTATCCCAGTGTCGCAAACAACGTTGCAAGTTGTCATGTGCTGAACGAATATGACCGCACCTAAACTGAGACAGAAAGGCATTTTCGGGGTTCCTTATTCCAACGGTTCATCCCACCTACATTCTCTCATGTTTTGAGTGGCACACACATGAGGCTGAGAACCGACTGCGGTTGCATACAGACAAATTTCACGAAGTTACAACGATCACACAGAAATCCACCGATCGACAACGAAGCGAACAGCGAACGAGAGTTAGTATCACATCTGTGCACCGGTATGTGCTAAAACCCACCACTACGTATTCTGAAAGAGGACTCGCTATACCACTCAAATAACGGCAGGCACAAGGCAATGTAAACAGAATTTAAGTTGATAGAATGACATCTCACCGAAGCGCATGGCAAACCTGATAGATGGAAGCGCTCAATGCTGACCGGCAATACCTAAAGCTACCATGCCAACGACAAATGACTGCAATCTAGTTGTTCGGAATCCAGGAATGTACAAGTCGGATAGCACAATGGCCTCCAGAACATAATAAATCAAACCGGTATCAACGCAACGGTGCAGAAAACGTTCACCATTATCTGTAAAACGAATCAAATCAAATGTCAAAAACTAACGAGATATCTGTCTTAAACCTTCGGCAACTGATATTTCGTCAAAACGACTGCACCTCAAGTAGATCTACCACTGCAAAAAAGGGTGAGTGCAGACAACCGCCTGGCCGCGAAAAATAACTACACTCCTAGATGCAAAATGAATTTCACAGAGACCGCGTTGTTGCTAACTTACGACGAATGTGGACCAACGCAAAAAGGGAGAACGCAAACAACGTTTTGTTACGAGACACATGCGAGATGAAGGACAACTCCAAAACCACCCTCTAACAATCTGCAGAATGACATCGGTCGGACTGAAGTGGACTATCACACGGAGTATACATGACCGAGTGGACATTGTGGGTGCTTATATGCAGTAATATCGCCCAATGAAAGACACGTATGATTGTGGCACACAAATCACTTAAGCATACCTTCAGACAAAATCAACAAAATTCCGACTAACCTTAACAGCCACAACTGAGAGCAACATCAAAGATGAACCCCCTATGTAAAGGTTGAATTTGTTGATCTATTCGATCCAAGTAGCTTGCGGGACTTTCATAAGACGTTTGTGAAAAATAGAAAACTTAGAGACTGTGGGATATATGAGTAACAAAAGGGTAAGCCTAAACCAACGTAGGGTGGATGGTGCATAGCCAGAGCGATGCACTTACTGTGGAAGAGGAGCCTGTACCTCGACCTAAAACAGAGGAAAATAAAAGTGAGTAAGGAACACTAGAACAAACGAGCTAACGCTGGGCGACTTTGCTTACTTAGGGTTACAAAACAAAAGAACTGAGGGAAATATTTCGGAAAACACTTATTCTCTGCAGACTACTCCGAACAGTCGTGTTGCTTTTATAGTAAACGAAACCAAGTAAGTCAAAGAACACTACACGGTAAATATAAGAATCGTGAACACTAAATTAAGTAATGCATAATCTCCCATAGATGTATAAGCAAACGTAAACCGTAAGCTGGTTAAAATAAAGGCAGTGTTACACAGAATGAACAGAGAAGCCAAGCGAATCAGAGGAGATAGTGGATACAAATGAAGGCACTATGTGAAGTTGCTACCATTCATGATTTTGTGCTACATCCAGCCCCACCTGCAAATACAATGGAGATACCAGAATTCTGACAGAGGGATTGTGAAATCTGAGTCCTGTTTACCTTAAACCTAACATGTACATAGTAATGTCAGAAAAATGCTTTGACCTGAAAGATAGTGGCTGTCATATTTTTGTACCAATTCACTGAGTGACTGCAGCGGTGCCTTATACACCATCCTTAAGCGCTTAAACGACTCCAGGAGTAAACTAGTGGAGTAACGCGAAGATGTGACTCAAGGACTTGGATCATCGGGGTGTGCGTCACAGAAGGCATCCGAATTACCATCCCCAGCTATCACATCATAAGTTCGCTGTTTTAACGATTATATTGTATGTTAAAAACAGTAAACTAGTCGAAGGATAATTACCGTCCGAAAAGAAAAAATCCCGATGTTCTGACAAGGCGTGCATATGCAAAACAGACCTGACCCCAAAAATACCCGATTTGCCGTTCCAAGCTCATTGGTAATTGTGCTGACTTCCTTCTGTCATCACATCCAAACCCACGGTTTGGATGACACTGCGACGTATATGCCATATACTTAACAGAAGGCATAGGGATACAAAACGAAACGGGTGGAAAAGTTGGCAAACAAATATGAGTGATAAAAGAGCTTTGACATAACCATAACACAACGATTCTACATCATGCGTGACAGCATCTCCAACCGCGCATATGTGCGTACCCAATCAAAGAGACGCGTTTAGTCCACTGAAGCGAACCCCAATAACAGCTGTTTCGACTCTGGTACTAGGTCATTTGTCATACTGCCTGAACAAGCCGACCTCACACACAGGTTTTAAGGGCAAAATGATTGGATGGCATATGAAGCACATCTGACCCAGGGAAATCGTTAGCAAGGGACCTAACTAAGCACAGATATGTTCGCAGTATTATCCCCAAACAGCCGACATTTAGGTATCGTTGCAAACATAGGAAGTCCACGAAAAGCAAGCGATCGCGGGTCAACGGCGGGTGACACCTACCACCTGATCTATTTTTCCAGAGAAACGAAGCACTGACTGTTCGGTGAACAGCTGTCAGAATTGCCCATAGACTACACACCAAACCTTAGGAAAAAAGATTTCACAAAGTGGGTGTATTTTCAACTGGATACTGAAGGTCACTAGGTGCACACTTAGCCCTCAAATACCATAACCACCCACATGAAGCACTCTACAGTAGTTCCGCAGTACCATTATTAAAGTAAAGCTTTAACATATTCTACCGGAACTGTGGAGGGGTTTTTTGTCCGTAAAATAGTGAAGTATATAACCTCACGCTTCTAAGGTTCGTTAAATACTTTGCCTTCCGAAGCTAGGTCATTACATCATGTCGAGATAAAGAAAGCGCGAAACCTATCAAATCACCGGGCTGGCCACCTACTGTGGATTCATGTGAAAGTGGTTAGCGCGGACCACAGTAAGTGCATAACATATTTGTGAAGCAAGCGAAGACAACAGTTTTGCTTCAGTCCACGATGATCTCGTTTGAGGCCAGCTGATTACTCTAATGAATACAAGAGCGTTGAAAACGGACTAGTATTTTAGAAGTAACGTGGTGAACAGCAATCAGATGTAATATACGCACTCAAATGAGAAATCAACAGCTTTTGTCGGCGCATTACCACCTACCAGCACATTCAGGGACGACGATATTTCGAGGACGGAGTACTCTCGAGGAGAAACGGCGTTGTAGCGGAGCGTTTTCCCCGCTAGTAGCTTCAATTCCGCTCTGGATAGACGAATTACAATCCCTCTGGTCAACTTTAGTCACGTTGATCGAAATTGATGTCTACAGGCTCATAAGGGTGTTAGAAAACTTACCGAGCCGACGGACTCCTCTATGTGGCCGCTTGTAGGTGTGCATTTAACTGAAGTATGAGCAACGAAGACGAGACATACTTATTGGAAAAGATTCGAACAATATGGTTTTATTATATGAAAGATCGCCGAGAAAACCCGCGGAAAACATAACAGCCAGTTCAAAGAGCGCGCCAAACGCCAATCCATGTGATAGGGATTACTTCCAACCCTGAAAACCGGAATGGAGAACAGTCGAATGGAGTAAGTAATCTGGTAATCATTTCAAAATAATGGAATGGTATATTACAGAGATTGATGTGTGAGTTTCTTTTTCGTTCCCAAGCACTGTAACATAGACACCGGTAGCTGTACGCGGGTAAATCGAAAATAAATCCCAGGTTTCAATTAGTTCAATGGTTTTCTTTGCAGCTACAAAGAGCCACTTATTTGTAAATGGCCCAAATCCAAGACTTGCTGATAGGGTCATGAGTTTGAATGTCCGTTTCCCGGCGCACTGCAGCAAGCAACGACAAGTAAATGGTTGCTGGTATAGAGGGTAGTGGAGTTCTTAGTGGTAACAGAAATTACAGGGCAATACAGGACAACTACGCATTGTTTGTTTATTGACTAATGATATGGAGTAAGTGGGATAACGCAAGCAAGCGATCTAAAGTGGTTCCCAATGCCCGGGTTTCACACAGTCGTCATGAGAATCAGACAACGGAAATGCGCTCAAACACACTACATACAGTAGAAAACTTTCATGTGGGAATCAAACACATCAAAAAAATAATAACAGTCAGTATTTAAATGGACTTAGAAGACCTTTCGGGGAAGAATGGTCGCTAGAAGAACCTCCACCTCAGGCTTGCTGGTAAGCAGTATGTGGACCATACATTGTCGGCGACAGAACGTGCTCTCCAGGTTGTAGGAAGGACTTCCAGTCGTCTATCGTACTGAGGCATCTTTTAATCGGTTGGTGGAACTCAGCCATAGGTGTTGCCCTATAAAACGATTCTGGAAGGATGTTTCAATGCCCAGGCGCTTGTATAGAAAAGGAAAAAATTCTGTTGTTAAATCTACTATATTGACAACCCAACTTCATGGATTGCCCCTTAGAGTTGGTTCGTTAATTTAAATCGGCAGGCTCGTACAAGGGTGAGTAAGGGTATGCAGAGTTTCGTACACAACTTTATTGCTTATATTGAAACACGAACACTCCGGACTTCATGAGTCTCTCGAATCCCGAATCACGCCATTGTGTCCCTGTCCTAACAGTATTTTGCTGGCTCTTTGGACCTTTTCTACTGGCCTACTCTACTGAATGAGAAGAGAGAAACAGCCTCACAATTTCGGCTCAGGATGAGACCTCACCAAGCTACTGAATAAATTGGAGAAGTAAGCAGATTTTACGATCCAAATTACGTTCCGCTAGACGCAAGATTGCTAGAACCTGCCAGCAATGCTGTCGCTGTCTGCTAATATTTCCGCTCTACTGATGTACTGCGTGTCAACACATCCATACAAATAGCATTATACGTTATATAGCAGGAAAATTTGCTGTTACTTACTGCCAGTTGCACTTTATCTCACCCTTACTTTAAAGCACTGAACGCCGGACATATAGGTTATATGGGGTTTTTCTAACTAACAGTAAGCCGTATCAGGTGAAGAGATGTTCCAACCTAGAACAAAGCCATAGACGCAACGGACTCTTGCGGTCATAACGGATGTCACTTGATCTTATCAGGCGGTATGCATGGCGATGCGCGCTAGAAGGGGTATCAATCTAGGTGCAATGGCGCCAGTGAAGACCGGTGCGACTGGCTAATATCCTTTCTTCTGTATGAACGACAGACACGGCGACAACCAAAACACTGCTTTGCCGTTGGCCGTCCAATCGCTTACAAAACATATGAACCAACTCAGAAAAACTGAGGCTGCGGGTGTGTAACTCCGGACCCCTTTTATTGCCTATAAAAGGAAGACGATGAGTAATTGCTAAAGGCATTTACCGGAACTCAGATTGAAATCATTTTCTCCGAGTAAACGCATATTTACTGCTCTCTTTGGTGATGTTATCACGCAGGATGTAAAAGCCCTCAGAGCTGCACTTAAGGAAGAGACTGTGGGGAAACTGTAAGAAAAAGCCCTGCGGGGGAATAACTAATCCATGCGGTCAACCCCGAATAACATTTTCTCCGGATGAACTATTAGAACCAATCTTGTTTTTTCCTTACCTTCGAGTGTTACAGAACTCGTACTCGCGGGCAGGCTGTGGACCAAATCCATCAGTGTTCTCGGCCTTCTGATAACATTACCTATTATACTCGGTGCCAAAACAGTACCAAGAAGAACACCAGCCCTGGAAGCCATTCGTGCTAACCTTGAAGGAGAACTAATAATAGCTGTTTACGAAGGAGAGGGGAGCATGATTACCTGACCGTAGTCAAGCCCCAAATCAGGGCTGACTGTAGGCCACTGTTGATGGTCGAGTTTATGGCTTCTACCACCGCGGTGATCACCCCGTTATCTGGTCAATAGCAAAAAGTAAGAATGCTGTTTCTGCCAACGCAACTCCCGTGGCTGATCTCCCCCCGAGTTCATGTACTGGTGCTGAGATCAAATTCGTAGCCTAAATACTGTCGCTTGTGTTAACCACCCCGAGGCGAAATAAACGTTCGTGCACGAAAGGGTCATCTCCCACGAACCAGAAGAAATCTAATGGGTTAGCTGCATTGAGTAATTCTATTAGCTGCCCAACAACATTACGCAAATTGTTCACAAAGTTTCATCTAATGGAACAGTCAAATATTCTGCGGATAAAAATCTCCAACAAACATCCAAAATTTGGAGGTTAAAGGGACGTAGAGGCTCCAGGTTACAACGCTGACCATCTTTACCAGGCGTCTTTTAAGGTCATTGACGTACGCCCAGACAGCTGTATCGTATTCGCAACCGCATATGGAAGAATTCAAGACAACTGGCCGGAGGAAGCCGTGTCCGACTCCGCCACCGTACACAGTCTACCCGTCAGTTTTGCGTCTTAAATTTCAAGCTTTTTCTCACAATCTCCTTCCAGCTAATCATCAGGTTAACAACGGTGTTTCTTAAGCGTATATAAAATGGGAAATCGAGCAGTTGGTTCACTGCACCCAAACTCATATCATCGCTCCTACAGAAACACGAATCTCTTGGCATTAGTGACATTAACGTGAGTGTTCTGAGACGTTCAGATTACCAGGTTGACCGCACCTGGGGGAGATCGGGGGCTTTGTGGCTACTGTAATCACAGTCTCCCAGTTCCCACATTGACCGCGGAACTTCACCTACTTGATATGTGTAGTGTTCTGTGGTCCTGAAGGGCAATTTGTGGTCAAGACATGCTCTATGCGGCGCTATCCACCGTCCGGCGTCATGTGAAGCCTCCGTCGATGATTCTGCTCTCTCAAGTTTGGGGGACAACAAGATTACATCGTTTTCTTCATTTCCACGTAATCGGTGACTTAGAATCACCCAGGAAAATAACTATATTATAACTATTCCAATAATGTCTTAGGTAAGTTGGAACCTGATAACACTTCAAAACGCTCTCTAAAAGGTTAAACAACAGTCTGAAATAGAAGATCATCTCAGTTTTTAATAAACGTGTGAGAAAAGAGCTGTTGTTCTTTCGGAATCTATAAACCTGCTTATTGTGACCTCTTCGATCAATTCAGCCATAAATGTGATGATTTACTGCGCGAGTCTTACGCTGAAGAAAGTGTGCAAGGAGTTACTGTGGAGTCCTGGAAATTCAAGTCGATAGATATGAAGGATTTCAGGCCGAGACCCGTGGAAGATATGTCTTAGGCTGGTGGTTATTTTGGTGGCTACTAGTTTGATACTTTCAGTGTGCACTATGACATTTATGGGGCTGGTTCACATGACCTGATTAACATACTCAAGCAGTGGTCTCACATAGCACTCAAAATGTGTGTTTCTCCATGCGAATAAAGACACTTTCCATCATCTCAAGATTTCTGAGTCATTCTGAGGGAAACAGAACGATAATACAGACGACACTTAAGTGTCTGGGTCCTTCTTCGGGCCAACTTTTACAGTGTTGCAATATGTTTCTCAGATATTACAAATAAGTTCCCGGAGACTTCCTTGAGTGACGGTTGTGTGTTTACGATGAGTCTCAAGTCATTCTACGAGCAATCAACACTGTAAATAGCCATCCGTAATGCACCAAACTCAAGCATTCTTATCATCGGTATAAGGGAGACTGTTACTAGAAGTAAGGCAGGGAATGTCGCTTGTATATAGCGAAAACAACAGTGTGGCAAGTACGAACCTTCGGGGAACTACAGTGGAGATTGGAGAGGAAGGGAAACAGTGCGATCCGTTGTTAATCCCAAAACTTTTCTCTGCGTGCCATAAGATCCCAGCTTTGGTGTTAGTGGACCGTTTGTCGGACGTGATCAAAGGTTTTAACAGAGCCAAAGAATAGAGCGATTGAAGTATGATGGCTACTTTTGATCTCAGGTAGTCTATCCAGAAAGATAATGATTACGCATTATCGGACGGAAACTGGGTCATTTTGAGTGGTGGAAAAAAGCTTGTTTCAGAAGAAATTGTTAGGGACGGTGCAATTTAACAGAGATCCCACTGTCCTGCGTAAGATGCTAATGAGGCTTATCGGCCGACAGCTTGCAGAAGAGTGCCGCTCGCCCGCTGTAAATATACTTGTGACAGTGACCTATTCCATCTTTTGGGGGAACTGTCAGCTTGAGGTGACCGTTTGAACAGATTATGTGGAGGCACCGCCAACACAAGGGCCGCGGCTTTGAGCATCCCGGAGTGGATCACGTTTACTCCCGTTGGACTGCAAGGATTAATCCTAGCAAGGAGAAGTTTGAGCTAGAGTACTGGCCGCCGCCAGCACCGGGAGATTCTGACCTAGGACGACAACAGAGCCCCCGTGAGCACATGGGAAACTCGCTTTGGCACAGTCATTACCCAGGGCTAGGCAACACATTGTCGGCGGTATCCGTGGAAAGTCAGGTCTCTGTAAGTGAGAGAACGTGTGGGCCACCGTCGTGGCTCAACTGTCTAATTCCCCGTAGTTTGTTGAAATGGCTTAGACGTTGGGTATACATGCAATGGATGGCTGTTTCTTCCTTCACCTGGGTACAGCAGGATAGAAATATACGGGACGCAGCTCCACGAAGGAGCCCTCATAACTAGTGGTAATGTGCGGATAGTGGCTGGATTTCGTACGCCTTCTCGGCCAGTGTTGGCCGCCTCAAAACAGTTCGAACACGCGGATGCACCCTTATGGGATACGTGGCCCGTTTCCGTTCGCCCCAGACAGCCTTTTGCGCTGCCGGAAGATGAGGGGCAGTTGGCACGGACGACCGTTTGGGTGGCACTTCAAACCGGAAGATGGCCTGGTAAGAAGACATTCCAACCTGGCCGAAAAAGATGTCGTTCTACCCATCCTCTAACGCTTCTCCCTAAATGATGGAGGTGATACCAACAAGCACAAAAAGTTAATGAACCTAGGAGCAAAATATTTCCGACAGACTTCTGTAAGGATCAAGGAGCTGAAATTGAGGACGAATAATGGTGATTTGTTTCATCGTTGTGGCCATTCATTCGGGTCTAGGTAATTCTGAAACTCTTCCGTTCCCGCGAATGCAATCAAGCGAAGCTCCATTTGGACCACTGTGGACGGCCTCATGTCCGTCGTTTCACTACGGACATCTCACGTGTTAGGCTACCCCGAGTCACCTTCTGAGCGCTTTCAAGAAAGTCTGTTGGCGGTACCCAGCTGTGTTGGATCTTGGGAGAAAAACTATTCACCACTACCCTGGTTGCCAAAATGGGGAGGGTGTGGTAGAAAACTCTTCCCACAATACAACCGTTTAATCACGAGGTGCTCCGTTGTTTGCGTTTGCGGCGGCTCCCTCAACTTTGGCAGGAAACAATGTCACTACCTATCGGGCAGCCGTTACCTTGGAAAGGAAGAGCGCTGTACACTCGTTCTGTGGGCTCATATCTGACCTCAGGTCGAACGAATTCCTCCGTATCTGGGTCACTGTTTTCTCTATCAAGCCCTGTGCACATCATTGCCGTTTTCAGATGCCACGCATTTACGCCTGAATCTGTCCTATTTTCTTTGACTGTCAGTAACAATTAGCTGGACGGTTAATGGCTATCCGAGTTCAGTACATTTAAAGAGGTACCGGTGTAAACACTCCTGGTAGTGCGTGCCGTTCTGTACGTTCGTGTAGCAGCCGAATCGGCTGCAAACACCGGTTATCTCCGATCAGCCAACACCGCTAGATCTCGTGTTGGTCATTGCTGCATAATGATCGAAGAAGGAAAGTTAGTGACAATGCTGCCTTACGGCGACAAACGGTTAATGTAATCGGCGGCGATAGGTTCTGAAGCCAGTATGCGAGATGAGGCAGCGGATAAAATGACTAATCGTTAAACAAAAGCAGTAGTTAACACGTGCAGCACGGTGAACGATGGAAAAACTATGAATTTTGATGTTTAGAGTACCATTAAGACCACAACAACAGCAGAAAAAAATCTGAATTGCCACCAAACTTATTGCGTGGCATGATCAAAGGCGTGGGTAGCATTCCGGTGCCTTGGTAACACATCATTGTGTCTCTGGTCGAACGAGTTATAGCTGGTAAGATCCACAACACAGACAGTCGTTTTGAGCTAGGGCTAGGACACAGTTTCCATTAACTGTTGTCGGCTGAAACAACGGGTAAAAGTTAACAGTCCCATCGAGCTGATGCGTAATTCGCCGACATTGCGCTTCACTTTCATAACCGTTGGGAACCAATCAATCAGGCGTAAACTGGTATTGCTGAACTTACCCAAACATTGAATCACTTATTTAAAACAGATATATGGACATTTTTACCAAAGTACGTTTGTTGTAGTCGGAAAAGCTAACAGTACCTAAAAGTCGCCGCAGCTCAAAATAAACCAGAGTTGAAAGCAGATATCCCGCAACATGTTGTGCAACCATTGTTAACCACAAGATATGGCGATGCAGCATCAACCTGGAATAATGAAGGGGTAAAACGGTTGGTGGAATATCTCTGATTAATGTGCTAGTGTGGTAATGCACTTATAACCGCTAGTGGACATAACATGTGTTGCAAAGTAGGACGCGAACACTGAGAGGTCAACAACTACAAATCAATGCACATTTAAATAGCAAAGGCTGCGTGACAGCTTTTACAGGGCGGAACTAAGTGCGCCGGGTAGAAAATTCCACTGAAAAGATTTTCAACAACGCAGAGGTGAGGGACAACAGCAAACTTTTGTCAAACAGAAACTGTGGAGTTTCGTCGACAACGTTGAAACCATGAAGGCCTAGGACGTAATTGAATTTCGCAGTACGCAAGGGACACCGTGATTTATGTTTCACAACCCGCCGACGGAAAGCTCGTTCGGATGAGATCAACCACTGTATATAAGTTCCAGCGATATATACGATCAGTACCCTTCAATAATTGCTACGAAATTTTGTTACAAAACCGCACAACCGAAGAGGAGTGAACTGCATTTCACACTAAAATTCAGCATGTTGAAGATAGAGGCAATAGTTGACATACTGCCCAATTTTTGAACGGGTATGTGTGGCTCTATACCAGTTTGCAGTTCACCCAATTGTCTGAACCAACAGACTAGATCATGTGAAAAACAGAGCTGAGAATGCCAAAAACTGAAGGATGGTGACAACCACGTCCGCAAGGTGTACTTAAGAGAAAACAGAAGCATGATCGGAAGAGAGATAAGACCCACGCATCTCCTTGAGAAGGCAGTGGAGAGTGAGCAGATTTCAGGGGCGGGTAGCAGAGGGTTGAGAGACTATGCGGGTTCCGAAGACCAGTGTTGGCGTTAAGTGTTTGAGGGCTGTCGTGTGTCTGGTAGAAAGTCGATGACCACGCTTCTTGCCTACGTTTATTTTCTCCTCTTGGATTGCCCTTCTTCTTACACTTGAAATCTTCTTGATGGCAACTTCGAACCACCCTCCGAAGAATGACACAGTCTTTCGAATTGTGAACGCGACAAATGGTTCTTCTAATGAACGTTATTCTCAGTGCATTACCAAGACTAGATATCGCTCAATTGTCGAAGCTTGTTCTCATGCAATTTGCTCATTCGCACTCGCTAATGCTAAACCTTTGTTTATGTACATCCTATTTCCCCTTGCGCCTTATCGCTCCGCCATTACGTGACTTGTTGTACTCACTCGTGTTCACGTGAATTGTTGGTCTTGGAAATTGTAAATTTGGTGTATTCGATATCGCGGTTTGCCTTCGTTTTCTCCCGTTTCATTGTTCACCAGTTCTGTCGCAATATGGCACCCGTCACCACGACCATCTCTCCCTTTGGATAGAAATTGGTTGCTTAGTGAACCTAAAATTCACAGGCTGTCACTGTGTGATACTCACTTACTTGTTCCTGAAGAACTATTTACGCGGGTCGCACGGTCTGGCGTTTATCTGATCGTATCCACCAGCATTACCCAGGCAGAATCAGTAGCGGAGTCATCAAGACGATTACAAGTGCAATTGTTGCGCATCTCGTTGGTATCTGTCACACTGTCAACCTGGCCTCCTTTTTCCGTCCGATTTACTGAGACATCGGAATTCACCGGAAAGTTGTCAGATGCCTAATTTATACCACGGCTAAAGCGATCGGAATTAGACCGAATAATACACATTTTTCTGCACAGAAGGGCTTTGTTCAGGCGCTAAAGTTCCCATAACCAACCACATACATCACGATTAATCAAAACGCTGTGGTCCGAGCTGTATCACACTTGCGACATACTCTTATCAAAACACGGCCTCTGCGTGTGCTTACGATGTGTCTGACCTCACTTGAACTCGCTATTTGTTTTTGTTTTTCTGTCTTGACAAATTTGTTTCATATAAATGTTGTGTACTTGGCCTGAAAATGAATTGCCAAAAAGGAGCTTGTTCGCCACATCACTTTTTGAAGACTCTTGCTGCATCACGGACGCGACCATTGTAGATCCGGCTTGTCGGCAAAAGTTGTGACTAACTTGAACGCAGCTTGAAGAGTCATTCGGCGTCCTAGGTTGTCACCAAAGTGCAACGTGCCTTCCCCACAACACATTACTATCTCGCTTACCCTTCCCACATAGGTTACGAAGTATCCTTCTTATCCGTTTTCTTTTAGTGGCGAGGGAAAATCTGCATGGAAACTTGGAAGACCTCGTCGATTTCCACGTTGTTCGAACAAGATGAAAGCCTGGAATGCGCGATCACTCTGAACCTGAAAATGTAAAAATTCTTCCTTTGCGACTGCTAACCGCCAGACCCTCTTGTCCTCCGAGTTGTTACTGAGTTATTTAAAGAGTGCATCCGTCGGATTTAAACGTGGTACTGCCAAACTGGCGACCGATTTCGCTGGTATGAAGTTTTTGGTGACTGTCTGTGGTAGACCGAGCCCTCAGAATGACCGTGTGCCGGGCAAAACACCATAGTTTCGGAGCCGCGAGACACAGCAGCGTGACCATGAATAGCCATGAGTATCTTCACCGACTTGATTCTGTTGGTCCATTAACAACCAACCAGGAGAGCCTTCCGTGAGCCACGCAGCTAACGGACGCGATTTAATTCGTGTAACAATGCCTAAAGCAGTCCAGTCGGTAGCTCTATGTCATCTATAATAATAACCGTATTCACAGCTCCTAATCCATTTGCGCTGCGTTTGGACCAGCACTGGACCAGGGCTATTAGTCCCGCGATTACGCGTACCGTGTTTTTCCTTGCCTCGGGTGCTTTCTTACAATGCTTTGAGAATTCTTCATTCGGGGGTAATTTACATGGTGCGATGTGGCCAGGAAGTTTGCTCAAGGATTCTTAAAGTCTGTCAAAATCCCATGATAAGTTGTTTACACAGATATTACAGATTGGCTTTCATCGTGGCGTCCGAAAATCATCAAGAACCAGCCTACATTCAAGGCAGGTCACTGAGCCCCTCCCGATAATTACCAGCCACTTAGCTCCATGAGCGTCCCCTACAGACACCTAACTTTTATTAAAACGCGTCACCCCTATCCATTTTTTATCAGTTCATCAACTTTTCCTATTTAGCACGATTTTCTTTTTAGAGAGTCGTGCACACCAACTATGTTGTTCGCCATGAATGGACCTAACTCAAATGCTATTTTCTCCGATTTTACGGAGGCTCTTGACCGTGCCTCACTTAACCTCCCTTACTCATCACCCGAAGGTTACCTAAATCCACTTTTCTGGTGGGAGGAATGATATTGAAAACCTTTTCATTTCTTCTAATCCCCTGGTTTATTTTGGAGTTCCTCGAGGTCCGTTGCTAGACCCTCTGTTATTCTTTATGTCAACCATCCGAACAGTATTTACAGCACCGACATTCTCCACGCTAACAAATTAATCTGCAGCGTTGGTGATCCCAATGCACCGGAGGTAGGTCTTGACGCCATTAAGCGCTATCCGGACGGCTGTTCTCTCATCTTAAATGATAGTACGTACCTACGCATGTCGTTCCCTAGGTATCCTAGCAACAACTGTGTGATTGATGATGTGCTGAGTGAAGTATACTTCACAAAAGTTGACTGGAGAAAGATCTGAACGTCTGGAAATACCTAATCTATCCCTCTCCTGCCATCACAGGATGGAAACAAGAAAGTGACTTGCAACCCTTGCACTAACTTGGCCCAATTCACCTCACATAGGCGAAAGCGCCTTGAGCAACTTATGAGGTTCACATACAGTCGCTACTGGGGTTTTCCATTTAAGTCGTTTACACCGACCCGAACAGTAAAATGCTCGCTGTTGAGCGGGCCCAGCGAGCAACCGGCAAACTAGCTACGGGCTCAGGAAGTGTGAGTCTTGGGTGTCGACTCAAACTTCTTGATCTGTGTCCGCTTGGGTTTCGGCGATCCAGCCGCGATTTGAATCGTGTATACAATTTTTCCGAGTGCAGGTTTCATCGGACAGGTTCACATCTTAGCGGATGATGACGGCTGACGAGATAATGTCGGAGAGCTTTACAAACTGCTTCCTGGACCTTTCTTGGTCAAAAATTCCTTTATTATCAGATTGTTACACACTCGAGCAGCCATTTATTCAAGTCGTTAGCTGTGAGTTTAAAGACCGTTTAAAACATCGGTAGATTCACATTTAATCAAAGCCTAGTTAGACTAGTAATCTCACTTTGTTTCTGATAATGGCCGTGATCCCCAAGAGCAGCGACAGCCAATTTTCAGTTACCGACTTCCGGGTTAACAGAAGCCCGCTCGATAACGAATAGAGGAACCACTGGGAGCAGAGCTTCTCGAATCTTTAATCTTGACTCCGTCTGTTACTAGCTGGAATTGTTGAAGTTCTTTGATTTCGTCTTTCCAGCGGTTCAATGGGTCGTGTGTGGAAATAGAAGTAGATATCTACTTGGCGTATCCGGCTCTCTAGACAACTTCCCTTGTGCAAGAGAAACAGCCACACTCCATATGTTGAAGTATAGGAAAACAAGTGCATGCCCATTCGCGGTATTTAAGTAAACGTATAAATATGTGAATACCAATGATGTTTGCGCATTAGCTCTCTGACCCACAAACATGCACATACGATTCAGTGCAACACGGCACATTAAGGTCCGAATTAAGAAATAAAGTACTGATCCAGGAGAGCTTTGTGCGCGGGCTGTGTCGCAGAATCATCTATGAATTGGGACCGGTTGTTCACCAATTCCAGCAATTGAACACGGGTCCAAGTTTGGGAGCCCAGACCATCTAGGTGGAATCAGTTAACTTATTTTGATAACCTGAGGACTACTATTGACCTAGTTGTTCGGTTAAAAACAGGGTACAACACCACTCTCAGGACTAACGACAGGTACCAGTAACTGAACGGGACTGATGTTTTAACGGTCTATCAGGTGAGTATAAACTCAATAAACCTTGGAGATTTCCCAGGGTGGGTAAAGGACCGGAGTTCCAGACTTCACAGATGTGTGCAAACAGGCTGTTTCTAGGCTCAGGTTTTTGATCCAACCATTTAGTTTTAGGCACTGACTTCCATGCCAGCCAAACTTTGGAGCAAAATTAGGAAGTCTTCTCTACAAAATCTACGTGGTTTGTTGTGATTCCTAAAAGGTTAGTGCGTTCTGTAACACCCGTTTAGACTTACTCCCCACTGTCCGCCTACTTCTTCCTTTTTGTGAGTAGTTTGCATGATGGCATGATTATCTCCGTATGAGGGTGGCCTGGCCACCACCTAGAGTTTGGACAGTTTTGCCAGTTCTCGACCAGTGACGGTCGAAAGCCATTTCGGGACGTATCACTTTGAACGTATGTTTGCGGGCATTATCTGTTTGGTCTGACCTTGGGGTGTTAATTTCTAGCGGTACCCAGCTGACCTATGAAATAAGACGCAGGGCAGATTTTAGACGCTTGAGTGTCTGATAGTTCGAAAGGTACATGGCTTTCTCCGTCTGTGCTTTTGTCAAATATTTGCAAAGGAGCTGGTATGACGTGTCATTCGCCTATTGTGGATGAAAGTTTGCTCAAAAAACTAGGATTGTCGGGTCTTCTGGTACGTGAACCCGTCCTTATTGTCACGGCAGCAATGAACGTGATTAGAATTCACCGTAGTTCGAGCCGCCGCTCATATTATAAGTAGCGCGGAATATCATGGGCGGAACAATACTGATGACGTAAAAATAAGTGGATAAATCATCCAAAAAAGATTGAGATGGAGGGTCAGAAATCGTGTGAACGTACCATCTCCCGAAAAAGCGTTAAGTAACGCCACAATGGCACCGTACTATATGAACAAATTATCAAAGTGAATAAGTAGGCAACCTCAACACCTCCCATCGACTGACCGTTTTCAGTTAATGGATTACCGAACGAACTAGAGATGAACTGTAGTCATACACTATGATATCCAGGCCCAACAGAGTTGTTTAGAACAGTCAAGAGGTCCAAAAATAACTGGAACAAACCGACCTCTAAAAAGGTGATGTACGTATCACTCAAGCAAAATTTGCTAAGGCCAACTGACCATTCGCACAATTGTCAGATTGACGCGATAAACGGATACATCTGGGTCAGTGCATAATCAAGAGTCAGGAACAGGACAGTTGGAATATACGAGTGTGAACGTTTGGGAGGGATGGGGTTGGCTCGGGCTTCCACATAGTTGGACCTGGAAAGTCGACGCACCGGTTAGCAAAATTCCAACGCGACCAGAGTTTGTCCCTATAAGAGATGTTCTGCTCAGTTCTGGTTCCCAAAGTGGCCAGCATGCCAATAAACCTCAGATTTGATATAAATCGGGCATACAGCACACCGTCATACTTTGAAAACTGCCTCATGGTGAGAGCTATTATCCACGTCATCCACTATTTGAGTTCCTCCAGCGTCTGACGTTGAACGGCACGTTTTGACACAAGTCGTCCCCCATGGTCTGCACCCTGTGTCCTCAGCGTGAGCTGTGCGTCGACTGCACTCATCCTGTCTACGTCATTCCTTCCTCCGGAGGGAGATGTTTGATACTCCACTACCTCACTACGGCAGTCCGCACTGAACCGTCTTCATCAGCAACACAAAAGACTACCACACATAGTGGCCATAGATTTCCTGGCAGTAGTTTGGAAGTTTTCAGTATGACTGTTATCGGCTGGATCTACATTCTTTACTTTCAGCGATCCAGGGATGGATACACGGGTTTGAGACAGAGACCCAAGTTTCCCGGATCTAATCGGTTCCCCTTGCTCAGTGTCAGCTGACCTCCGTTGATCTGGGAGGCGATAATTGAAAACAGTGTGTGGCACCACTCCCGGCGATTACGGTGATTACCAAAAACAGAGTGAGATTACTCGCATAATGAAATTCTAGATGAATGAAAATCAAACGAAGCTTTAAAACGACCCCCTAGAAACGCTGCTTACGACCTCAGAATGAAAGCTGTTCCAATATTCAACAACCCTGTGAGAAAAGAACTGCTGCCCAAAATGGGTCCGGGGACGAAGCCTGAAAATCTCTCGATCATGTCCTCACCGGCCGTCGTCATTCACTCTAGTAAAGAACTGTTTTACAAGACCTACTCTTAAGAAATGTGTGAGTATTATATCACCACGGAGTCTTCGAAATTCAAGTGGGTGCAGGTCAAGAATTTCAAGGCGAGACTCACAAGTAACATTGCTCAGTCGGCGACCATCCTGACAGCCGCACGCCGGACATGCTCAGCAGCCAACATGCTTTTCTTCAGGCCGGTAGACATCACCTAATCCACATACTCGAGGAGCGGTCTTATATAAACCCCGTAAAGCGCTTGAAATGCTCCCTCGTCTATGCGGGGGACTGTGTGCGTAATCATCATAAGAGCGGCAAATCCCTTTTTGCTGCCATTTCATGGCGATATGTGAAGGACAAGTTGGCCGATAACCAGATGCCCAGATCTTTCTTCAGATCTACTGCGCTAGACGCACTATGAATCATGAGGGCATTGTCACTATCTCCACTGAGTAACATGTAGGCACACCTATTGTCACTTAGTGGGAGACTCAAATAGTCCGACCAGCACCTGATCGCGTCAAGGGCAATTTGTAGTGCACTCGGATCAGTGGCATTCCAGGTTTTTAGACCGTTTGCGTATAGCAGGGCATTGCTGGAAATACTATCTGGAAGGTCGTTGATGTAGCGAGAAATAACAAAGGACCTAGCGCCGACCCCTGGGGAACTCCCGGAGAAATGAAAGAGAGAGGGGAAAGGTCTGATCCTGTCTTAACCATGAACGTTCTATTATCAAGAAAAGAGACAATTCAGCGAAGAATCTCTCTTTGATTGTCATGGGCTTCCAGCTTGTGTTTCAGGAATTCGTGTGAGAAAGGGTCAAAAGCCGCGGCAAAATTAATGAAAATAGCACTTGAGATGAGATTGCTGTCCTTCTACTTCGTCGGACTGCCTACTTCTCTCACGCTTTCAGGGTAGGGAGATGCTGCTTCGACTGGCGACTTCAAAATGTACGGCCAGCTTGATTTCATCGTTTTTTAAACCGTATAGAAGTAATTTGTTCGGAAGAATTCCATGATTACCTCGTAGAAGCAAAACCGCACTGAGCGACATTGCCCGACCTTCTTCAACATCATGTGTATTGGGTAACAACGGTCCATCATTCAATGCACTTTCTACTTCGATAGGGAAAGTACACATGGTCTCGCCATGGAGAGTCTGTTCGGCACAATTCGGCTGAATGATGCACTACTCCGACCGCGTATGTCGCTCCTGCAAACTGCACCGACGGTCGGCATCTAGTGGATCATAATACCATTGTTTTTGCTTTCGCAGTAATTTGCTGTTGATAGAGACAGGACATAAACCACTCTTCTGTTCCTTCAGTTCTTTGGCTGCAGCGATGAAGTTGGATCTGTTGCCGGGTTAAACATTGGTAGAGCATATTCATCTCCCGATGGGACGTATCAAGACTATGAAAAGTGAGTCTGTACTCATGCAGTGCGCGACATCCAGGAAGAGAGTACCGAATGAAGACATGTTAAAGTACAACCTTCCGTATTCTGTCCGCTCCCACTCTTCTTCACGCTGGCTGAGAGGACACGTTCCAGATCAACCTCGACGAGCAGGTGCCAAACCACCTCCATTCGTTCAAGCAATAACTGTACTATTGTTTATTTGTTTGTCTGTTTGAGGTGATGTTTGGACGAGAACTTAGAAAGCTCACTCTAATGACGCGCCTAAATGTGGGCACACAATGAAGAACCAGAAGTCGTCGTTCGATTAGAGAAAGAACCTATGACACTCCGCGATGTAACTGTACTACACGATAATGGCTGGCAATGACGCCCATCACGCCATGGTGTTTGGGAAGAACTGGCAGAAAGTTCAGTTGAAAATCCACGTTTGTCAGCGTCGGCCGTACTCAAAGTGAGGTTCAACTTAAGACGTGGACTTGGTTTTGATAATTAAGCCACCTTTCCAAACTTTCGCAGTCTCATTAATAGAGACGACTAGTTTAAAAAGCTATCCTTTTGAACCACGCGTAAATCTTTCTCAGCGGACTGATTTTCGCTAAACTTTAAGTGACCGTTATTATTTATAACATCATTTTCATCCATGCTGGGTAAAAAGCAATTGTGGTGTGAATTTGTACACTCAGGCTGCGACATTCTTGAGATCAAGATAGCTCGAAAAACTCATCACGCGTGATGCACAGATGTCGCTCACAGTGACCACACCCATCTGCGCAGAGGGTCATTTCACGTACATGCAGACGGGCCTCTTCACACTAATCCACACGCCACGACACATTTAATCCTGCGGTCAAGGGTTCCATGGCACTAATTGAGACGCACAGAGCAGCATTCAAGCCACCAGATGTTGTCTTATCTCACGAAAACATGCGTGACCAGAAAGGGGAAGAATATATACTGACGGTGTGTATTGACTTCACGAACTAAAATCCCGTTAAAATCCGACCAAACCCCCATTGCCCCAAATATTCACCCCCTCTAAAATCAACCTTCCCTGTTTGTGGACATTAATTGGACCTTGACCTAGACGATTCTGTTTCATCACGTCGATTTGATGGTTGTGCGAATAGCCAGTTGTTGGTCATCGTACCTTACTTGAGTGGTGCGTGCATCCCCTTTTTTAGAGCTCAGCCCGTCCTCATCGTTCTGAACCTGTTGACTGCTTGGAAGAGCTCTTTTGAGCACGAATGCCTCATTAGGTGATTATAGTTCATATTGAGCCCGTTCAGCAGCCAGTTGTAACCCGCTCCTCGAAAACGACCTCTCGGTCGAAACTGTTGAGGTTGTCCGGTTATTCACCCTGATAATTTGTTCGATAGTACTGTGGCATTACGATCCAATATGGTTGAGAACATTTGGGGTCATTGGTTCATCGCTACGCGTTTCTCAGTGTCTTCGTGGAGGATCTCACACGGTGTTCTTCGCGCAGTTCAGGGGATGACTTGCATGACGACGTTTTGCTCAGTCTTCGTCAGAATAACACAAGACTGTGACCTCCGATCGAGAGCCGATTTGCTCTCAAAAGAAAGGTAATCTAACGGACAAGAGTCTGCGTGTATACAGTTTTAGACAGCCATGAAATACCCCACTTGAATTTACACATTAAAAAGGAAAGGGACCAGTCACAGACAGAAGAGAAATGTGCGCCCGATCCTCCCCAACAATCTCAATACATGCACCGAGTTCAACTCACTTCTCCCAGGATCAGAATAGATTAATGCATTTACACGGATTTGGCCACCTGTTCACATGTACTCGCCCGCTGCGACAAAGTACGCAAGCTGCTTTAACCACCTTAATCAGGCCCTTTCAAGGCGTTTCGACGAACGTGACAGCATTCCATGATCGATCGCAATGGTCGTCGTGACACCGCTTGTGTTGATCGCCTCAGGGTCTCCTATGCAGTCGACAATATTACTCCAGTCCCTCCGTAGTCATCCATGGCAGCTTCCGTTCCTACACGGTCTCATTCGTCGGATATCCCCACATCGTCCGCGCCACGCCACATGCAATCACCACTCCGCCCCTACCTCCCAGCGCTGTCTATGTAAGTTGTTCACTATACGCAATTCTTTTCTTCGTTCTCAGTAATCTTATCATTTTAGAAAAAAACATTCTGTGCAGCAATACGTGTTTTTCGACTTCTGAGGGAAAATTACATGGTGAGCCCGTATATGATCTTGCTGGCCAGGTTCTCCTTTTATTTCTACGTTACAAGTGGCGCGCGTGTCAAGGTGGCAGGAGGCACACTGTCTTCTGTCGTCTCAGCTTACCACCCATCTTCTCCGAGTTGTGGTGGGTTGAGTAGCCCTCTCCGGTAGCACCACCCTAGGGACTCATGGACGACCCCGAATATTCCAAGCGAACCGACCACTCCTCACCGCTAACGACCTGCCTCAGAGCGGAATACGTAGCTGTTCCTGAATACGCCTGTCCCCCACCCACCCCACGGTAACTTCAGTGCACCCAAACGCATTTCTATCTGTTTATGTTGGAGGCCTTCACGCTCGAGGCCTCACACGGGACACTCTCGGTTCGCCACCTTTCTTGAATACCTACCCATTTAATTTCAGTGTTCACATCGTTGATATTCTTTGGATGCATGGCCAAATCCTCCCGAATTTTCGACTGCCCAAAATCATAACAGGAGTTTTCGGCCGCTTGCGTGCTGGTTGGTGTTGCTCTTCTTTCTACCATGCTTCACCTATGGTCCATTTTCCCAGTGTGCTAGTCGAGTGGATCGTGTGAGTTACCCCTAGGATGTATCTACAGACCACCTGAAGCCGCACATAACGGCACGACTAACCTTAATAATTGACTGAATTAAGTATCAACCTTACCTTCACAGCACAAAAAGATTGACTGAAATTTCAACATGCCTAATATCAATCGGGCCTCGTCTACAGCACCTGCAAATCAGGCCGAGCTTCTTGTATGTGTTCAAATAAACGGGTGGCGCCAACGTGTTTTGGTATCTATTAGACAAGAGCACATTTCAGATCACATTCAATGGCAGCTTTTTGCAGTTATATGCTACTGTGTCCGTCTTGGAATAGTTCTTAGGGCGTGACTACAACATAGTCAACTTCATGTCTGACCTAAAGAATGTAAGAGTTGACTATCATATAATACCGCCGAATTAATTCGTAGACTGGAACGTGTTTGCCACACTGTCGAGATCTTTGGGATGGAACGCTTTTCTGACTTCTCACCCTGGTGCTGCAATCAAAGTACTTGATGAACACTTCAGGTTTTGCATAAACATCTTAGCCACACAATGATAGGGACACTGTAGTGTGTGTCGCAAAGACAGAACTCCTACTCAGAAGGAGCAATGTGAACTCAAATGTCCCAAATCACGATAACAAAGACAGGCGAGTTCTCTCGTACTGTGCAAATGCATGGGATGTTCGACGCTGTAGAATATAGAACCAGTGTCCAACTTAATTGAAGGAAAACGTGCGCCTGACAGCAAAGACAAAAGGTCGGAACTGACGTACTTATTGAAACGCTACCATTTCGGTAATGGTACGACACGATAAAGCTACCGCAGACGATTGTTTAACAATCTGTGAGACCGTTTTGTATTTTGCTGCCTCCTTCAACACTGAAGGAAGTATATGGTCTCCACCCCTTCCTTTGAATACAAGTGCATAAGTAAGCCATGTTCCTGTTAATGCAATGGTCATACGCTCCCACTTAGCTGTCATCCAACCTTCTTGTCTTCCTGGTCCTGACCGCATTCACCCTGTGGCTCTCAAACACGAAGAGAAAGAAAATCATCCACTTCTGTTCAACATTTGTGTAATTTCTCCAACATCAGGTTTCTTCCCTCCTCAGTGGAAAGATTCTGTGATTAAATCCAGCTAAAAAGTGGCTCCCAATCAGACGTCAGCAATTATCGCCCCATTAACCGGACTCCAGTTTGTTTCAGGGTGTTGGAAAGGATAACCAAATGTCGCATGGTTGAATTCTCACTATCACAAAAGCTTATACATCATTCTCAAAGTTGTGTTCTCGGCAAAAGTTCTTGCACGGCCTGCCAGCCGGTATTCCTTAACCATGCGCCTCATAAGCGTCTTTTGACCAGAATATCACCTTTTGTCATATGCGGCGCACTGCATAGCTCGCTTGCTTCATATGTTTAAGTCGCGCACAAACAGTGGGAATGAGAGATAACAGCTCAATATCCGGGCCAGTCACCAGTTGGGTGATTCGAGGAAACGTTCTGGAAACGTTGCTTTTTCTTATATACATAAACTATATATGTGAAGTTGACAAGCATAGCAAACTAAACCTGTTCGCCGATGACATCAAACTTGTCTTCACCTTTCCTCCTGACAATCTCAAATTTTGTTTAGAAAATATACAGAAAGACATCATGTCACTAGAGTCTCGATGTCAAACATGACTGGTGAAGTTATCAGCCAATAAATTTAACACCGTTCCATATGGTTGTCACACCATAAGAATTAATGAAGCCGGATGGTCATAATACATCAACTGGCACTTCAGTGTGCGACCAGGGTATACGTTATTCGAACTCAATCAATTGTGCAAAAAGTACCCTTCTTAACGGCTAAAACTAGAAGAACCGTAGGCTACATAAAGCTCCCATCCTTCTTTCATCCTACTCCACCGCACCTTCGTACACTATGCACACGACTCTAATTCGAGTACTGCAAGTTCATGTATAACCACCAGCGCATTCCTGACAAGCCAGCTTTGGAAGGTCCCTAAAGTGCGTTTACGAAAAGTTTACTGGGCTATCCATCTTTACTGAGCTACGGAGAACCATGCCGGACTCTCGTACTCCATCATCCTTGGGTATGACGACTGAAGCTGGACACCGCGCACATGTACGATATAGTTTATGGCAGCAAATTCACCGTCAATTTCGCGAGCTGCTTGCAGTGTAGCTCAAATTACAACCTTAGAGACAAGGAATTTACTTTGACAGCCTTTAAATTTCGAAAAACTGCGGTGAAGACATTTTTGGCGGAATATTGCTATATTTGGAACAGACTATCATGTAATTAAAACCAGGAAGTGTATGCATCAATTTAGATGAGGCTTAGAAACTTTCCTGACAACAACGGAAGTCATGTCCAGCAATTTCAGCAATTTGCACACGGGTTCGAGGCTGAGAGCCCAATCTACCCGGATTCAGTCAGTTTGTTCGTTTCGATGTCCGACGGTTTTCTGTTGACCTGAAAGACAGTCATTGAAAACGGGGTGTGGCACCGCTCTTGGGGGTTACAGAAAGTACCAATAACGGAGTAAAATAATAATCTAGCAAAACAGGATAAATTATCAATTTAACGGTTTATTGAGTAGGTGAGAATCTAATAACACTTTGAGACGGTCTTTAGAAGAGCAGCTAACAATCTCTAGTGGTAGGTCATTCTAGTAGTTGATAATCCTATAAGAGAAGAACTGTCGTCTAAGGAAGGTCCGAGGTCGAAGCTTATAGAGCTACTTGTCGTGACCTCTTCGACTGTTATCACTTACTAGGGTGAAGAATTGTTGCACGAGTCCTGTGCTAAAGAGAAAGTGTGTAAGAATTAAGTCGCCCCGGAGTCCAAGAAACTCAAGTGGATAAAGATCGAGAATTTTAAGGCGAGACTCGTAGGATAGATGCCGTAAGCCAGTGACTATTTTGGTGGCTTCTCGCTGGACACGTTCAGTGGTAAGTATGTCCTCCTTCAAACCGGTGTAGCCGACTTGATTGGCATACTCGAGCAGTGGTCTTATGTAGACTCCGTAAAGCGTGTGAAAGGCGTGCTTGTCTATCCGGAGGAAGGTTCGTTTGATCATCTCGAGAGTCATGAGACCCCTTTTGGCGGCCAGCTGGTGATGATAAGAGAAGGACAAACCAGACGATAGCTAGATCCCTGTCTTTTTTGAGATTTACTTTCGTGTTATCTACTACACTTTGTGCACCATGTATCACGAATAGGTTCCCGGAGTCTCCACCGAGTGACACGTGCGCACACTTCCTGTCGTTTAGAGGGAGACTCAAATCATCTGACCAGCACGTAATACGATCAAGGTCAATCTGAAATGCATTGGGGTCACAGGCGTTCCAGATTTTTAAGTCGTCGGCATAAAGGAGATCATTGATGTAAATAAGAAACAACAAAGAACCAAGTACCGATCCTTGAGGGACTCCCACAGAGACTGGGGATTGAGAAGAAAGGCCTGAACTGGTTTTTACTCTGAAATTCCTGTTACCAAGAAAGGAGGTTATTCAGCGGAGAACTTCTCCTTGGATCCCATAGGCTCCTAGTTTATGCAACAGAGGACCGTGTGGGACACGGTCGAAGGCTTTGGCAGAGTCGAAGAAGATAGCATCCGAGATATGACCGTTGTCTTCGGCCTCTGTTAGGCTATCCATGAAGATTAACATATTAGTTATGCATGACCGCTCAGGAAGAAAGCCATGCTGGGTCGAAAAGAAAAGGTTATTTGGGAAGAAATGCTTATAGATAGCGCGTTTTAACAATCGCTCAATTATCTTGCATGGGATGCTGGTAAGGCTGATTGGCCGATAACTAGCAGGAGAGTGACGATCGCCTGTTTTAAATATAGGTGAGACAGTGACGTCTTCCCAACCCCCGGAAGAGTGCCTGTCCGAAGTGTCTGTTTAAACAGATCAGAGAGGCACCTTCAAACCGACGGCCGCTTCTTTGAGGATCCGGGGATGGATCTTGTCTGGCCCCATGGCACCATAAGGATTGATCTTAAGCAAGAGGTACTGAACGTCGGACACAGAAAAGTCAGCTGTCAGGATGGGGGTATTGGAAGTGTCTCCGCGGGAGAATTGGATGCCAGTTTGGTAGGTCCACATTGTAGATTGATGAGTAGTATTCTCTGAACACCTCGGCAACCACTTGGGGGTTGGAGGAGGTTTCCCCGTCGGGAAGCCGCAGAGAAAGCGCTGAGGGCTAAGTTTTTCTCTGGCGTCGTATATACTTGAAAAAAATCTTATTCTCGTGAGCTACCTGTAGGATTTTTGACTGCACGTGTTTGGTGTGTTGCCGGATTTCCCGCTTGCACCTGTTCCGTACAGAGCGAAAGGCCTCTAGATCCTCTGGTCTATCCTTTAGCTTAGAGAATAAGCGACAACGTACTTCAAGAAGGCGGCGTATGTTCCGCGGAAGCGGTGCACGAGAGAACTTCCATAGTTTTCGAGGAACAAATGCCCCATCGGCTTCGTGAATGGCACCTTTAAAGGTAAGGTGGTTCAAGTTCACTGAGTCGGATGTGAAGCTGAGTGTGCTTAAGAACGTCCTTAGTGCGTTAAAGTTTGCTTTCTGGAAGTTTCAGAATGAAGTCTTCGGTACAGCGTTTTGGAGCCAGTAACAGATAAAGTCAAAGTTTAGTAGCATGTGGTCACTATGCCCTAGCGGCGGTTTGATGACCACCCTATCTACTAGGTGAGCCTCGTTCGTAATGACCAGATCGAGCGAGGAGGGTGTCTGTCCTGGACGGTGCCTTGTAGGTAGATCGACATGCTGTGTCCAGGCTTTCTCATGGATCAACATTACCAAGGGTTTCGAGAACCCGCAGCCACAGTCCTCATGAGAAGCCGCCATAGAGTTGAGTTTGGGTGCGTTGAAATCACCCATAATAAGAAGATGGGAGAAACGCTGGCAGACGTGAGTCTGTCTGAGGTAGCAAGGATGGCTTCGTCGTCGGATGCACTGCATGACGGCGAACGGTACATAACACCGGCAAGAAGCGTCTCACGTTTGCGAAGTTGGAGTTTGGTCCAGAGCGTGTTGCATTTCTCTTGGAGGGTAAATTCCTCTACGAAAGCTGGCACTGGAAGCTTCTGGCTTAGGAAAACGGCGCAGCTTCCCATGCATCCACGGGAAGAGTCCGTCCGGTATAAAGAGTAACCAGGGATATGCAGTTCATTGTCACTTATATCCGCGGAAAGCCGGGTCTCTGTTACTGCAAGTATGTGGGGGCTAGTGTCGTGGACCAGCTGTCTGATTTCTGGTAGTTTGTTCAGAAGGCTCAGACAGTTGGTGTACACGCACTTCAAGGCTACTTCTTCGTTTGGCTAGGTGCAAAAAGAGGCAGAAGTGCACAAGAGAAAGCTTGGGAAAGTAGCCTCAGTAGTGAGGGGGTTTGTGTAACTGGTGGCGCAGTGCAATAAGCCCTCTTGTGGGTGGTGGCCATTTCATCACAGCCTGGGCATAGGTGTGTCCCTGTGGGACGCTTCGTCCGCTTCTCTTGGCCTAAGGTCGATGACTTTCGGACCGCGCTTTCTTTCATAGCTTTCGGAGGGTGATTTTCGGTTTTGCACGCTCGAAAATTTGGATAATTTTGTAGATGAGAAGATATTATAGGACGAAATGTCTTCAATGCAGCCGGGGAGAGCCGCCGGAATGAGACATGTTTGGGCCATTTTTGATGCAGGGGGGATCCCAGCAGACTCACTGGGCTGTGAAGCTTAGAAATAAAATATTCTTTAGCGGCCGGTTTTTTCGTGAGATGATTGGGGTTCTAGAAGATTAATGGTCCTGAGCACCTTTGTGATCTCTTCCACCAGCCCCTTGCATATCCACAGGCGCTTGACTTTCCAATAAGATAGGGGCAGTGGCCTCTGAAGTTTGTGCTTGGGGTGGTTTGTCCGAGGACACCGGTCCTCTCTTGACATCGGGGATAAGGACCTTAACGCTAACCTGGAGTTTGGGGTCAGCCTTGATGCATAACCTTGTTCTAGCAAGCTGAGAGCGCTTCTGCCGCTCCTGCAGTGAGCGATCTAGATAGACTCCCCTGAGGTTAACGTGCTTTTTCATCAGTTCAACTGCTTTTTCCAGTACTCCCTCCGTGCTAATGTTAGCGGGTAACGTCACAAGGAGTCCCAGTGATTTGTTGGTAGCTTTGGAGCGAAGTCTGCTGGCGGAAACCATTTTTGTAGACTCTGGAGGGAAACAAGTGTTTAGCACCGCTGTGGCTTGTTCCCTTGGAAAGAGTGTAGTCGGAAACCATCACCACAAGACAAGCCTTTTCTCCCGGAGTGCTCTGTCCTTCAAGCTCGTCGCAACTTCCTCAATTTGAGCAGTGGACAAAGCCACTGCCTTGCGAGCAGCTGCAGCGCCTGGAAGGGCCAGAGCAATGTACTCATTCAACGAGCTCAGGTCTGACTTCATGTCAGATGAAGTTCTCTGAGTATCATTCAGGGCTTTTTCTACCGTGGCTATCTGTGCGCTTACAACTTTAGACGCCTCGTAGCCACACTTTCACGCGCCTGACTTCCGCTTGTTCGGGGTGGCGAGTAGAGGATCTAACGTGACCTTCAGTGGGGTGCAGCTATCTCGGAAGAGAACTCATACAGATAAATGATGTTTTTGAAGAAGTGAGCAAGGCGTACTTGTCCTCCTCGAGGTCAGTAAACTTGAAGTGGTACCAGTGTAGGCACGTCTGGCATTACATACCGTTCTGAACATTCATGCGGCAGCCGAAACGACCACAAGCAATCGATACCTCCGATCCACCGATGCTGCTGGATCTTGTGCGTGTCATTGTGTTATAGTCTGTGAGTAAATGTGACAGTTGGTAGTGGAAAGGAAACACGAGGATAGAAAATAATACGGATACTATCAAGCACAAATAAGCTAATACACAGTGATTTATGTTATTCTTCAACGAACAGCAATGATCGTATACAATTGTTTTTCGATGCACTGGGCACCAAAAGGAAACACAAGTCTAGAGGATATTACGGATAATATCGAACACGAATGGTACAATACTCGATGAGTTATGTTATTCGACAAAGAATAGCAATGATCGTGTATGATTTTTTTGATGGACCAGGCAAAAATATCACCTCTGCTTGTCTCAGAAGGATATCCTTCAAAACGGTCCAAACACCCTCCTGGGGGAATTCCTGTGCCAAGTGAATTTACGTCAGGAACCCTTTGTAGTGATCAGATCTCAGTTCCATCATCAGCGCAGGATGAATGTTGCACAGGTACGTTTAAAACGTGCACGTGAAGAGGAGAACATATTCATAATCACACACATGGATGTCGTGCACACGCGCGTTCCTGCACACCCAATCATTCTGGCGCGCTGCAGCATCAGGCTTAGTGGTAGTTGGCTGTATGTAATTACTGACCAATTCGCAAAGGCCGTTTGCCTGCAAAACTATCAGAAAGAATGAAAACTAATCAGTAACACACTTTCTGTGCCTACTTAACATGGTTGTACAAAAATCTCACGTGACCATTCGTGTTACTTCCTCTCTGTTAAACTAACTGGTAAGCTTTCTGTCTTCTTAAGCCTCCACTTCGTTCTACACACCAGTCATCGAGATTATGTAATTTTACAATAAAAAAGCTGTTGGTCTCCCTCTCTTTCGCGTGAGATGACAGCTATTCGCAAATGCTTCATCTCTTACCAACTGAGAGAAGGTCATTAATTCTACACGAAGGCTTTCGTTAGAAGCTTATTCCATTATTTGTCACAGTCCACATGATCATATTCGCATGCTCCCAGTCATCACATATTTCTTGCGTTTCATTTTTTATTCCGCAAACGTCTCACGTGAGAAAGCATTCCCCAACCTATGGGATTTTAACAACCCTTCTTGGTTGAACAGCCTGCGAGATTTGCATCACTCCATCGTTTTTGAGCAATCAACGATATCCTGACAAGACATCCGTCCAGCCTTCTCTAAGAGTCTTAGAATCTCAGTATTCCTCCATCCGTGCTACTTGCATTACAATACGGAATACGTAAGCATTCAGTCCTGCCACCTTCACATCATGCTTTTTTCAACAAGGCTTGGACCGGTGGTGCAGACGTCACCTCGTGAAGTGAAATTTGATGTTTTAACGCTCACTAGAAACTAGTGTCGTGAATCCAGAAGGCGGACGTCACAAAGGTTGTTTCATTAGAGAAACCGGTACACTACTTAAGCCTCTCAACGGGACTAAGAACAAAAGCACTCCTTTGCACACCGCATTCTTCTGAGGATGCTCCAGTCGCTTTGGACACCATATCTCAGTTCCGTCGTGTGGCGGAAGTCATTAAATGTCAATATGCCTCCCAACGATCCTTCCCATATGTCTCCCGTATCTATCCCGCGATCATTTCGATCCAAGCGGCTACTGAATATTAGTGTGAGTAGTATGGTACGACCGTCTATCCTCACTACACTTCTCCCCCCGCGAAGGTTGTTCCAGTCGTGTTCCCTTTGTTCACTCGACGATCTGCGTGCCCGTCTCGGTGCTGTTGACACACCTGGTGGGCATTCTCTTCTGATCGGAGTGTCGCACTATTTACAAAGTTGGCTTCCGTGCACTCGATGTTGATTTTTCTCATTCTTTATCAGATACACTGGGCCACAACGTTCAACTACCACATACGATCTTCTCCACTTTGCCAGGAACTTCTTAGATCCGGGTTCTGTTGCCCCCGCGCTCCGCCGGTCTCGGTATTTAACCTTAGAACCAGGTTCATACACAGTCCTTCGACCCGATATCCTCAAAGTTGATTGGTCCTTAGTTTTGGTTGGCAGATCTCAGAGATTCCGCTAATTCACGCGTGCTCATCCGTCGGTCTCCCTATAACCCAATCTCCTGATCGACTGGCAAGCGTGGCACGCGCCCATACATTAGCTCGAATGGAAAGGAGATAGTTCGCTCATTTCACAGATTTAGTCTCAAAAAATGGGTTGTTACACTAATTCACTGTTTACAAGGTTGTGGAATGAGCGATCTTTCAAATATTTCAAGGTCACTCCTGGAGAATGTCCAAACGCACCTTCGGAATGTTTGCTGTTAGGGTGTAAAATTGGCGTCCAGAAATTGTCAAGATAGATCAGCTTTGGCGAGGCATGGCGGAAAATCTCAAATCAAGCGAACAAATGGGCAGATTCCAACGCAGCATTTCGTCGGTCGCTAAAACACGTCACAAAGTTTAGCATTTTGTGAACCGTTCAGCTTAGACAAAGTTCCGTGCGTCCGTCCGTCGCAGAAAAATTTCCTCGCTCAATGGATAATATGGGAATCGGGAGGGAGAATGTAATTCCACACGTTAGATGTGAAAATATGGGGTTATAACATTTACGATGACAGGCAATATGTATGTGGAATTTTTGACGAAGAACTCGTTCGATAGTATTATTTTCGCTATGATTATCGGAACACATAACCCTATCTACTGTTTGTTGCGGTATTTTACTATGCACTTGAGTTTTATTCGGGTAAACGGAAAATTGAGTCGACGGTTCGGAGGACCGCATGAAATGTGCGTGACAACTAAAGCTCACATGACATCGTTCTGTTGGACTTATTATTAAGCGCCGAGTGCACATTTCACAGCAATTTGGGTATTGCATATACATGAGTAAACACATGTCATTGAAATAATGTTGGGTGTCAAATGGTTTGGTGAGCGCGCAGTAGGCTAATGGCTAAAGGATCTTGCGAGTAAACCATGTAACAAACCGTTTCAAGCGGGCTGTTCTCGAGGGGCGATAGACAGCAGATTGGTTATCTACGTATCACGCATCTGACGGTTGAATGTTTTTCGGACCACACTCAAAAAGGTCATCAGGTGATACAGGGAGTTTGAAGATTGACATCGTGTTTGTTAACGTAAGATAGCTGTCCAAACACTTTTTAAAACGCTGAATGTTGTTACTGGCTCTGACTTCACTTGGCAGTTCATTCCATGTGTAGGAATACTTTACAAGGAAGAAGTTTGCACGTATATTCTTCCGGAATATCGGGGATGGTAAGGTGGAATCCTTATTTCTCAGACTATATGGAGGGCTGTGTTGTAAGTGGACGGTGATCGCCGTGGTAGTCGCATCCGAGTGAATGAGTTTATTTATCAGCGTCAAGTTCAGATTTAGTCTACGCAGCCAAAGTGGGTCAATGCCAAGTTTTTCACAACGTTGTCTATAGGTGAGCGAAGAGGAATATCCTGATCAGCTTTTGGTAAACGATCGTTGAAGGTTTTCTAACACAAGCCTGTCGGACTTGCGTAGGTGGCAGTAAATGAAGGTGCAATACTCGAGTTGAGGCCGAGCACACATTTTGTAGAGCGTCAGCTTCGCAGCTGGTAGGTTGAACGCCTTTTTGATGCAGCCTATTGTTCTTTTAGTTTTTGCTACCTGGAAGCATACTTGTTCAGAGAAATTGA
>QNGE01000223.1:48569-73758 GCA_008508345.1 Paragonimus westermani | reverse complement strand
ACTCCTGCCACAGAGCTCGCGTCCAAGTTCGGTGGAAAGGGGGAGGAATAACAATTGAAAATGGTTGGGGGGCACGGTTGGGCAGGTTAATAGTTGCAGGCAGAAGGGGAGTTGTGAACAGACATGTTGTGGTCGGCCTAGTAGAGCCGTAGCCTTATTCACGTCCATCATGGGCGACTATCACGGAACTTTGAGCTTTCTAGCGTCTTTTCGCAATGCACGCCCTCAGTGCCCCATGTAGATGGTGGATAGTTTATTCCAGGTATCTAGAATGTACAGTGCTCATAAACTGAAAACGATAACCACACCGGGCTTCTGATTCCATGGCGTCCGACAATATAAGGCTTTCTTTTGCTTTTCGAGAGAAAACGTCTCGTCGACTGTCTGCTGTAGGTCAGGCCATCTAAAATCAACTTGGTAAGGAAGTGTGACAACAAAAATTAGATACGGCGGACGTCCACGTAATATGCGAATCGCGCTGGCCTCCACAAATCTCGCCCGCGTCTGCTCTGAGGGCTTGGCCCTGTTGAGGCAGGCGTTGTCGCAAATGAAACCCAATCTGTATCAACGCTAGGTAATGTACCGACCGAAGAGGGCGTTTCTGCTCGCGAATCTGTTTTCTCATCGGGTACCTCAGTAACACTGGCTTCAGTCTATCGATAGAGGGTACCTTGCATTTACCATTGCGTTCCAACACGAAAGTCCTAGCATAGCATACGATTACGCGGAACAGCCCGGTATACGGAAGGTGCAAAGATCGTCGAGAAGTACCCGCACGAACCAAAACATGGGAACAAGTTGACAAACAAGTATGTACGTATGTTGGCGTCGTCTCATATATTGGGCTAACCGCTCGCCGTAATCCGCGAGGTTGATGGATCTTGTTTTGCATGAGGCAACCACCTCGCCGGGTCAACGTAAGGAGCACCCATAGACTAACTGGGCGGGGGTGGTATGCAGGTTTGCCTTCAGCGTGTTACGAAGACCTAACAAAACTGGTGGCAAAACCTCGTGCCATGAGGGGTTGTTGCTAGCGGATAGTGAACTTTCCAATTTCCGATGAAGATGCTCAATCAACCCGTTGGCTGTCGGGTGGTAAGGTGTGCTAATTCTACTGCAGCTTAGTGCGTTGGGGAGTAAAGTGAAGGCCAAGTCAAAATGTGATCGGTAGTCACTACAGCGGGGCAACCAAACTGAGTGACCCAACGTTCCAAGAATGCTCGTGCGACGGTTTCCGATGGACAACTCGGAATTGGTATAGCCTCTGGCCAACGTTTAACCCTGTCTACGCATGTCAGGATGTAAGCATACCCACCCGAGGGTGATAGGGGTTCGACCAGGTCGACATGCACAGAATAGAACCGCTCATCGGGGGCTGCAAACCTTCCCGCTGAGATACGCTTGTGACGATGGACTTTAGACCACTGGCAGTGTATGCACACTTTCGCCTATGTGCAGACGTCGCGATTAACATTGCGCCAGACGAAGCGCTGCGTGACCGTTGAACGTATGCCAGGGTGAGACATGTTGTGCAACGTATCGAAAATTCGGCGGCGGAAGGCCAATGGAATAACCGGACGAGGAATGCCTTGTGAAGTGTCACAAATAATCAGACCACCGGAGGAATTCATGGGGACTCTTTCTAACTTAAGGGAACTGGACCGGCGGAGTTGTTCTATCTCCGGGTCGTTGTCCTGTGCGGCTGCGATTGCCGTCAGATCGACTGAGCTTTCCGTCGTGCTCAGTGTAGCATTAATGCGCGAGAGAGCATCGGCGACTGGGTTCGCAGTACCTGAAATATGACGAATATTGGTCGTGAACTGAGCGACATAATCCAGATGTCTCGTCTCTCTGGGGGAATACCTGTCCGTTGTCGAGCGTAACGCATACGTTAGAGGCTTATGGTCTGTGAATACGATAAAGTCCCTGCCTTCAAGGACATGTCGAAAATGGCGGATGCCGAGGTATACCGCTAACAGCTCCTTCCCAAAAGCACTATACCGCGACTCAGTAGGTTGTAACCGTTTAGAGAAAAAGGCTAGCGGGCACCAATGGGCACCGAGTTGCTGTTGCAGAACCGCCCCTACAGCCACGTCTGATGCATCCACGCTTAGCGCCAAGGGAGCAGACGGATGGTGATGCGACAGCGATGCTATATTGGCGATGGCCCTTTTTAAATTAATGAAGGCCATTTTTGCGGCCGTTGGGAATAAGAATGAACGTGTCTTACCTCTGAGTAGGTCGGTGAGCGGTTGCATTAGACAGGCACAGTTAGGGATGAAACGACGGTAAAAATTCACTAAACCATCGAAACGGCGAAGTTGCTTGAACGATGTGGGCTCCGGGTAGTCCACTATTGCCTGTACTTTGTCGGGGAGAGGTTCGATCCCGCTCGCGGATATACTATGACTCAGGAAGGCTACGCGGGATGCTCCGAAAGAGCATTTAGCTAGGTGTATGGTAACACCATGATGCGACAACCGGGTGAATAATGAACGCAAGTGTACGCAATGTTCCTCCTGCGATGAGCTGGCAACCAAGATATCATCTAAGTACGGATAAGCACCATCCAGTCCGCGACACACGCCGTGAATGAAACGTTGGAAAGTCTGAGCGGCGTTGCCCAGACCAAACGGCATGCGTAAGAATTCGAGAAACCCGAACGGTGTTATGATTGCTGTCTTTGGGACGTCTTCTGGGACTACAGGAATCTGATTGTAAGCGCGCACTAGGTCGATTTTTGTGATTATCTGTTCCCCCGACAGCAGCTCGGAGATTAGTGCCGGATTCTGGTCGCGCATCCATTAGTGAATGCGGGATGACACTAACCTCCGCTCTTGTGTCGATTAAAAATGGCATTTTAGAGGTTAAATCCCTCAGAAGGAAGAGGCGACTGCTGTTTGACTGGCCTGTGGCTGTCGTCGCTAGAACACGCTGGCATGCTAGTTTAAACGTTTGTTAGCTCGACGGCCGGGTGAATAATGAACGCAAGTGTACGCAATGTTCCTCCTGCGATGAGCTAGCCACCAAGATATCATTTACGTACGGATAAACACCGTACAGTCCGCAACGCAGGCCGTGAATAAAACGTTAGAATGTCTGAGAGGCGTTGCCCAGACCAAACGGCATGCGTATGAATTCGGGAAGTCCGAACGGTGTTATGACTGCTGTCTTTGAGACGTCTTCTGTGGCTACAGGAATCTGGTTGTAGGCGCACACTAGGTCGTTTTTTGTGAATATCTGTTTCCCCGACAGGTTTGCCGTCAAGCCCTGAATGTAGGGAATTAGATGCCAATCGGGAGTGGTTGCGTTGTTCAACGCTCAATAGTCGCCGCACTGGCGCCAGTCGTTAGCAGTCTTTTTAGGCACCATGTGCAATGACGAAGCCCACGGACTATTGGACGAACGGATAATGCCGAGTTGGAGCATGTGATCAAATTCGGTCCGGGCAATTTTGAGCTTATCGGGAGCTAAGCGGCGTGGACGACTTCGAACTGGCGGCCCTCGTGTGATGGTGTGGTGCGCGACGTCGGTTGTCATTGCCGGTAGTTTGTTAGCGGGTCGGATCGGTTGAGGGAATTCGGATAAAAGTTTCCCGTAAGGCTAGCAAACTAAAGGATTGGCTAGCATAGGGCTGATCACTGCCGCGTGCGAGGGCTTGTCCCAAACATTTAGTTTTGTCAAGGTATCGATCAGACGCGATTGACGTGCGTCGACCAGTAAATCGAAATGTCGGAGGAAGTTGATACCAACGACGAAGAAGAGAATATCGGCCACAAGAGGAACCCAGAGAAAATCGCCTCAAATTCCGATGTTTAAATTTAACGGCCGACGACCGAAGGTTCTAATGGGCGTACCGTCTGCAGCTCGGAGAGTAGTGCCGGATTCTAATTCCGCATCCATCACAGAATGCGGGGTGAAACTGACCTTTGCTCCTGTGTCGATTAAATAAAAATGCACTTCAGAGGTTGAATCTCTCAGAAAGAAAAGGCGACTGCTGTTTGACTGGCCTGTGGCTGTCGTCGCTAGAACACGCCGGTCTGCTAGTTTAAACGTTTGTTAACACGACAGATACATGGCGATCGGCATTTTCTAGCGTTTTTGCTATACATCTCATGATACCAACAAACACTGACAGTTTTGAGTCCGTGTGGTAATCGGGAGCGCGTTGGAGGGATTCTAGACGGTGACCTATTATGTTGAATGCTGGCACGAAGGTCAGCCAGTTCACGCGGTAACTGAGCTATCTCGGCGTTTGTTTCTAAGGGGTCGCGTTCACGTCATCCCTATGTCTTGCGCAGGTCTGCTGTTTTGGCATCCTTCGTGGCCAACAAATGATCCATCGGACTGTTCGAGTTAACTATCTACCCACCTACTGCTGGCTGTACTGTGCCTCGGGGACGCTCATGTATTGCATCGGCCGAAACCGCTAGGCCACTTAACGAACGTGAGGGTAACACGGAAAGTAGCCCCTGTGTGTACTCAGGCAATCTTTGTATCCACAACTCTTGTAAAATCGACTTAGGCAACAGTGATTTGCCTGTTACATGTCGCATCTCCCGAGGAAGAACCGACGGCTTCTTGTCTCCCAACTATAGCCGTTGGAACAGTTGTTCCACAATGAGAGCGAGCGAAGAGCGGGATAAAACGTTAGTATAGCAAAACGTTAGGCGAGCAGGCACCGAAGCAGAACGTTCGAGTGCGCGGGTGACATGCCGGTAACCGTACTTGTTGAAACAAACGTTTAAGCGCATACAAAATGTGGGGAGGAGAAAGAGTACAAGAGCTAACTGTAACTTCAACGCAGTTAGCAATAAACAAGTGGGGTCGCTACAGAGGACACTTGTATTTAATTTTTCTCTCTGTGTCCGTGTTGGTAATGCACGTTTCCTGTTGACGCGTGACTTATCTCTCTTGCGAGACAGACGTTGTGCTTTTCGATCTGCAAACGTCGGGCGTAGTGTGTGCTCTTTCTGTGACTGACTTTCTGAAATATTTCTTTTTAGCACCCACAATGGGGCACAATTGTCAGTGATGCTCAGTTCCTCAGATACCGAAGAGGTGCCTGAACTTTTATATGAAAAAGAGGAGCTATGTATTCCGGAGATCGGGCCCACATTTGGCATGCGACAGGAATAGGGACCGCAAGCGCCAGATAAATACATTGTAGGAGAAGACTGATATAAGAAAGACACGGATGCGCCACTGTATAAGGCATTTCTCTCCAGCTCGGTAGGTGGATATTGTACTGACTTTAGTTCCCCGCCAGGTTGTCCGTACGGAAGTGCGGTTTAAAAATGGGTACACTGTGCACGGCGAACAAAACGCTCCAAACAATGATGTCTATTTGTTCGGTTGATATGATAACACACTGCGGTTTTACAGACTACATATATCAGGCATACTCGGTCGTCCCTTATCACACCGATGGATATAGAATCGAGGAGGTAAACCTTGTGCACTCACACAAATTTAAGGTTGGTGAGCCTGATATATATCCTAGGAATAGACTTCTGGTTGTAGATGATGAACTGCATGTGTGTGAGATAATGAACCATTTTAAGAGTGCTCGTGATGTGAACAGGAAGTACGGGATTAACATGCGTCGACACGATTCAGGCAATCTACACACGAAGCACAAGGAATAAGATGATCACAACAAAATTATGAAGTTGCGGGATTTATTGAGAGTGGAAGGTAGTTCTAGGTTTCTACTGCGGGAGAATGTGCTGATGCTCGTCGTTTGTACCTAAAGGTACGTTCCAAGTGTTTCCAGGAGATGCCACTCATCAGTTAAATCAGGGCGGCTTCATACTGTGACATGCTATGTTGGTAGACGTAACCGGAGTGGTTGTCAAGTTGTTTACTAACTGATGTCCAACGAACCTACTGCCAGTTACAGGACTGTGCTGGAATACCTGCTTATAATGTTGCCTTGTATGTCTACTATTCGCACCTTCGTTGTTGCTCGTTCAGCAGCATAGTTGGGGGCAACACGTGGAGTGTTTCCATATTGTGCCCCCGTATTCCGTTGGTTTCATTTATTACATGACGTGTAGTGATCGTGTTGCTTCTCTGAGGATCCTGGCTGCAACAATGTTTTATTGCTTGTCTGTTCTGTACGCATGATACTGGGTACGCCTGCTATAGGAGGCCTGATATGAACGCGGTGCCGCTTTCTTCAGCCGTGCAACTAATTGCGCGCAACGAATGTCTGCTCCTATTCTAACGGCCCATCTAATCCTCCATTATTCAAGGTCGTTTGACCTGGACCTTTTCGAGCGTTGTTTAACGCACTCGGAGTTCTCACATGCTTTTGATCTGGCGCGCATTCGATTGTCGTCGAGTGGGCCGTGGTCCACTTCGCGCTCCTCTTATTTTTCCCTTGGTTGCTGCTGTTGGTCCCAGATTAGGCTGGAACTAACTGCCTATCATATTTCCTANGTTCAGCGGGCGTCCGAAAGTTCAACGAGCAACTGATGCGCGGTCGCGAGCGTAAGCGTGCGGTACGCAAAGAAACCATCGGTGCCATAGGTCTCGGTAACGTGACTATATCGGGTGCGATGGATGAATGCCAACAGACTTTGTATAAAATAAAACCGGAATTAGTGTCCTAGAATGGATGCAACATCCTTGCTCTCTCTGGTGTTGCAAACCCCAAGAAGGCAATATCTCTGTCGTTTGCGCAGATCAAGCTGCGGCCACACGTGGCTATGACGGTGATCATGACAGAGGGAAGAGCCTAGAGAGAGGGGAGATATTTTGTAGCCGATTTCCCGCCGTATGTCTAACTGAACTAGTTGAAATCAGCCCTTGAATCTTCTTCTCCCTCGGGTGTCATAAACCTCGAACTCGAGGAAGTTGCTCGGCAGTTAACTGTGAAGTCGATTAGCCTCCGATTGAGCTCAGCCCCGAAACACTACTGAAGAGATCACTGGCTCTACAGTCCACTAATATCAACCCAAAGGGCATGTTCCTCGATCACTCCTTGCAAGAAGGAGGTGAAGGCGCGACCAGGGAGCAAAGTTAGAACACAGCTTCCGGCTGACTCCAAACTTCATTTGAGGACAGGTTTCAGTTTCCACCCGCTGACTGTCTACCCAGAGACCTGCGCCAATGGCAAAAACAGAGACGCCGCGTCTGCTAACGTCAAGCCAATTACCGACTTTCCATGCTTGAATATCAGTGTTGGAGATAAAGTGATCGCTGGTAAACCTTATTAGTTACTACTTGCCCCATAGCCTACTAAATGATCGCTTGCGAAGTTCTTCATCACAAGAATTCAAAATCAAAGAAGTCTATTAGGGTCACTTCCAGCAAGGCAAGTGGTTTTCATTTGGTTCACTCTCTTGGGCGTATCATTTGATGATAAAATCGCGCACGTCGCCCCTTTCGAAATTTTCTTCTCAATAACTGAAACAGTTACGGATGACTGGAGTGAGGACTGAATCACCCAGCTAAGGTGAGAAAAATGTAAGGGGAACAGAGGCTACAAGTTGTGAAGCCAAGTTGCCTGGCAAGCGTCCTCTAGTACTGTGGTGCAATGCATGAACACAGCGTATTAGCGCCCTGGCACAGCATGGTTCTGCTCAGGTTCCATCGCTGCCTGGCCTGTTTCCCACTAATGAAGGTGACTTGGTGGACACAATGACCACCAACCCGCCACCTGGACACAGTGGCCACTCTCTGCTCGCCTTCGGTATTACCTACTACCAGTTACAAAAAACAGCGAAGTACACCATAGTTCGAAACGTCAGTCAGGTCAGCTGCAATGACCTTGGGAGCCGTCTGGGTCTACCTCTTCTTCAGCATGTGTCTGTGGTCCCAAACGCGTCACAACGAGACAGAACCGTGGCGCAGTTTGGCTGATTGTGCATCTCAGTCACCTACTGGGTGGCGACCACACTGACAGAATGTGTCGCGCCGGACAGGCCAATAGGTAGAGGTCTGATAAACCACAATCTCCCGGTCCTCCAGGTTGGGGGTGAAAAAAGCTTGACGTATTTTTCCAAAATGTGCCAGTTCCAGTACACTGCCATACACCCACTGCGTTGCAGTACAGGCTTCCGAGCCAAAGGTTTTGACTGACAACACTTATCGCTTTCCTATCTATGTCTTGACATCCTGACAGTATCTTGGCACACCCACATAACTATATACTGTGTCAGCCGTCTGACGTCATAGACCGTGTTGCTCTATCTGCTGTATACAGTACGTTAAATAGGCGAAAACGTGCCAGTGTTAACCACTTCCACACTGTCCCATGAAACGTTTGCTCGCAGGTCCCGCCCGAACCCGATTCCCAGCAGTTACTCTGTTGATTCCACAACAGATATGGCCAAACCTAGTGACGCGGCACAAACAAATATCACCCTTTCTATCCAGCCTCAGGCTTCCTTTGTTCTTTGCTATGACCTAGAATGCAAATTAATACAGGTGCATTCAACGTTCGCACTCTAAATCAGAAAGTTCAGTGGGCCACTCTTGCAAGGAGGTTACACTCGTTTTTTCAGCCGTGCAGCGATTGATACACGGGTTCGAGGCAACGGCTCAAGGTTCCCGGATCCAGTCGGTTTTCCTTGCTCAATGTAAGCGGGCTTCTGTTGATCTGAAAGGCGATCATTGAAAACAGGGTGTAGCACCGCTCTTAGATGCTAATGTCTTCCGTATTTCAGGGTCCAGAATCCAGGACAGTAGTCGACCTATGGAGCTAACAGCACTTCCACAATCTAGCGGGTACTGGTTTTACAATTAGGGAGACTCCATGGCCACCACTAACGGTCAGACTGGAGTAGGTATAGTCTTCAGCACGATGGCTCCAGCCGTAAGGGTGGATTGGATTCCTGCTAACAGCAGACTGTGCTATCCTCTTGACAGGTACTACTAAGATCAGATCTATCAAAAGCGGAACTCCCTGAACTAGATGGATGTGACATGCGATGCATTATCTGATACGAGAATTTCCGGGAGACCATGTTGTCTAAAGATCCGTCAGAGATGGTTGATATTGGCTGAGGTTGTGACGTGCGTCAACGGAACGATCACAGACCACTTGGAGTATGCATCCACCAGAGTGAAGTATACCACACCGTCGACGGGTCCCACAAAATCCACATGGAGGCGTGACCATGGCTGATCGGGTTGCTTCCATGACTGAGGCTCTACGCGCGGCGTGTTCTTGGCAGCTGGGCGGCAGAGACTGCATTACCTAACCAAATCTTTGATCTGGTTGTTGGTCCCAAGCTAGTAATCATAGCTCCTGGCAAGCGCCTTCATACGTCCCGCACCAGGGTACATTGCCTAACCAGGTCTTCGATCTGGTTGTCGATCCCAGGCTAGTAAACATAGCTCCTGGCAAGCGTCTTCATACGTCCCACATAGGGGTGTCCAGAATGAAACTGTTTGAGAACAGTTTGTCGAAGCGAAGAAGGGATGACGACGCGGTCAGCGAACATCAAGCAGGAGTCGACGACCGACAGGGACTCGCGTCGTAGGTAGAACTGACGGAGTACCCCAGCTGGTGGGGTTAATGGCCATTGGGTTTGTATGTGCGTGATTGCTTGTTGAATGATGCGATCAGATCCGGAGGCGCGTTTGACATCGGATGCCGTTGTTGGAGTTGCGCGGATAGCATCGAGAAACGTTTGGCGTACGTCGTTCTCAATGGATAAGACAGCAACAACAGTGTCTTCTTCAACTGAACGCTGGTTACCGATGAGGCGAAAAAGAGCATCAGCTTGGCCAAAATCCTCANGTTTGTATGTACGTGATTGCTTGTTGAATGATGCGATCAGATCCAGAGGCGCGTTTGACATCGGATGCCGTTGTTGGAGTTGCTCGGATAGCGTCGAGAAACGTTTGGCGTGCGTCGTTCTCAATGGATAAGGCAGCAACAACAGTGTCTTCGACGGAACGCTGGTTACCGATAAGGCGAGAAAGAGCATCAGCTTGGCCAAAATCCTCAGTTCGACGATAGCAGATGTCGAAGTCATAGCTGATGAGAATGGTCGCCCAGCGCTGCAGCCGGCTGGCAGAATACACAGGTATACCCTTCTTTGAGCCGAAGATGGAAACGAGTGGCTTGTGGTCTGTCAGAAGGGTGAAATGCCGACCGTAAATCATCTTGTGAAACTTCTTCACAGCAAAGATGAGTGCCAAATCTTCCTTCTCGATTTGTCCGTAGTTCTTCTCAGCATCTGTGAGTGTCCTTGCGGCGTGCATGATGGCTTTCTCAGACCCATCGGGGGAGACGTGAGAGATCACGGCACCAACACCGAAATTGGAGACGTCCGCAGCCACAACGACTGGGAGGCTGGGATCGATTCGAGTCAGCAAGATGTCGGATCCCAGCATAGACTTGATCTTTTCAAAGGCTCGTGCACAGTCAGGAGACAAGCACCATGATGTCCTATCAGAGGAGGTGGTTTATGGGAGCTTGGACGTCATGTAGTGAAGGCAAGATGAAGCTGTAATGGCTAACGAGACCCAGGAACGAGCGGAGTGATGAGGTTTCCCTCGGAGGTGGCATGTGTTGGATGGCACGAATGTTCTCAGGATCTGGACGGCGGCGGTGGAGTTGAAAACAAAGCCAAGGTATTCGGTGGACGGCATGAAAAATTGACAATTGTCTGTTCGAAGCCGAAACCCGGAATCTTGAACTCGTTAGGAAACAGCTGCACTCCATTCTCGAAGGTCGTTACGCGTTCGCCCAGAAATAATGATGTCGTCCAAGTAGGCAGCTGTACCAGGCAGGCCGGACAGCATGGCATCCATGATCTGCTGGAAGATGGTTGGGGCGGCTTGACACCGAATGGCAGTCTGGTGTACTGGTAAAGACCGCGAGGTGTGTCGATCGTCGGCAGACCACGGGATTGTGGGGCAAATTCGACCTGCAAGTATGCATCGGTTTGATCCAGCTTGGCGAACTAGGTCCCATCATTGAGGGTCGTAGACAAGTCTTCAGGGACGGACAGTGGATGACAGTTAGCTTCTAAAGCAGCATTGAGCCTCGTAGAGAAATAAGCATAAATGCGAACTGATCTATTGGCTCTTTTCACGACAACGATTGGGGCTGCCCAGGATGAGTAGGTGAATTTCACGACAACGATGGGGGCTGCCCAGGATGAGTAGGTGACGGGCGTCAGCATTCCAAACTCCTCAAGGCGTTTGAATTCCTGGTCGACTAGAGGTTAGGCAGCGTAGAGTACTGGACGTTTCAGCCGGAAACCAGGTTGAGCCGCAGGTTTGAGGTGCAAAACCGCTTGGGTACGAGTGCAGCAGCCAACATTCTCGTCGAATACCGACTTGAAGCGTTGAATGAGTTCGTCTGCNCGTTGCCCAGACCAAACGGCATGCGTATGAATTCGGGAAGTCCGAACGGTGTTATGACTGCTGTCTTTGAGACGTCTTCTGTGGCTACAGGAATCTGGTTGTAGGCGCACACTAGGTCGTTTTTTGTGAATATCTGTTTCCCCGACAGGTTTGCCGTCAAGCCCTGAATGTAGGGAATTAGATGCCAATCGGGAGTGGTTGCGTTGTTCAACGCTCAATAGTCGCCGCACTGGCGCCAGTCGTTAGCAGTCTTTTTAGGCACCATGTGCAATGACGAAGCCCACGGACTATTGGACGAACGGATAATGCCGAGTTGGAGCATGTGATCAAATTCGGTCCGGGCAATTTTGAGCTTATCGGGAGCTAAGCGGCGTGGACGACTTCGAACTGGCGGCCCTCGTGTGATGGTGTGGTGCGCGACGTCGGTTGTCATTGCCGGTAGTTTGTTAGCGGGTCGGATCGGTTGAGGGAATTCGGATAAAAGTTTCCCGTAAGGCTAGCAAACTAAAGGATTGGCTAGCATAGGGCTGATCACTGCCGCGTGCGAGGGCTTGTCCCAAACATTTAGTTTTGTCAAGGTATCGATCAGACGCGATTGACGTGCGTCGACCAGTAAATCGAAATGTCGGAGGAAGTTGATACCAACGACGAAGAAGAGAATATCGGCCACAAGAGGAACCCAGAGAAAATCGCCTCAAATTCCGATGTTTAAATTTAACGGCCGACGACCGAAGGTTCTAATGGGCGTACCGTCTGCAGCTCGGAGAGTAGTGCCGGATTCTAATTCCGCATCCATCACAGAATGCGGGGTGAAACTGACCTTTGCTCCTGTGTCGATTAAATAAAAATGCACTTCAGAGGTTGAATCTCTCAGAAAGAAAAGGCGACTGCTGTTTGACTGGCCTGTGGCTGTCGTCGCTAGAACACGCCGGTCTGCTAGTTTAAACGTTTGTTAACACGACAGATACATGGCGATCGGCATTTTCTAGCGTTTTTGCTATACATCTCATGATACCAACAAACACTGACAGTTTTGAGTCCGTGTGGTAATCGGGAGCGCGTTGGAGGGATTCTAGACGGTGACCTATTATGTTGAATGCTGGCACGAAGGTCAGCCAGTTCACGCGGTAACTGAGCTATCTCGGCGTTTGTTTCTAAGGGGTCGCGTTCACGTCATCCCTATGTCTTGCGCAGGTCTGCTGTTTTGGCATCCTTCGTGGCCAACAAATGATCCATCGGACTGTTCGAGTTAACTATCTACCCACCTACTGCTGGCTGTACTGTGCCTCGGGGACGCTCATGTATTGCATCGGCCGAAACCGCTAGGCCACTTAACGAACGTGAGGGTAACACGGAAAGTAGCCCCTGTGTGTACTCAGGCAATCTTTGTATCCACAACTCTTGTAAAATCGACTTAGGCAACAGTGATTTGCCTGTTACATGTCGCATCTCCCGAGGAAGAACCGACGGCTTCTTGTCTCCCAACTATAGCCGTTGGAACAGTTGTTCCACAATGAGAGCGAGCGAAGAGCGGGATAAAACGTTAGTATAGCAAAACGTTAGGCGAGCAGGCACCGAAGCAGAACGTTCGAGTGCGCGGGTGACATGCCGGTAACCGTACTTGTTGAAACAAACGTTTAAGCGCATACAAAATGTGGGGAGGAGAAAGAGTACAAGAGCTAACTGTAACTTCAACGCAGTTAGCAATAAACAAGTGGGGTCGCTACAGAGGACACTTGTATTTAATTTTTCTCTCTGTGTCCGTGTTGGTAATGCACGTTTCCTGTTGACGCGTGACTTATCTCTCTTGCGAGACAGACGTTGTGCTTTTCGATCTGCAAACGTCGGGCGTAGTGTGTGCTCTTTCTGTGACTGACTTTCTGAAATATTTCTTTTTAGCACCCACAATGGGGCACAATTGTCAGTGATGCTCAGTTCCTCAGATACCGAAGAGGTGCCTGAACTTTTATATGAAAAAGAGGAGCTATGTATTCCGGAGATCGGGCCCACATTTGGCATGCGACAGGAATAGGGACCGCAAGCGCCAGATAAATACATTGTAGGAGAAGACTGATATAAGAAAGACACGGATGCGCCACTGTATAAGGCATTTCTCTCCAGCTCGGTAGGTGGATATTGTACTGACTTTAGTTCCCCGCCAGGTTGTCCGTACGGAAGTGCGGTTTAAAAATGGGTACACTGTGCACGGCGAACAAAACGCTCCAAACAATGATGTCTATTTGTTCGGTTGATATGATAACACACTGCGGTTTTACAGACTACATATATCAGGCATACTCGGTCGTCCCTTATCACACCGATGGATATAGAATCGAGGAGGTAAACCTTGTGCACTCACACAAATTTAAGGTTGGTGAGCCTGATATATATCCTAGGAATAGACTTCTGGTTGTAGATGATGAACTGCATGTGTGTGAGATAATGAACCATTTTAAGAGTGCTCGTGATGTGAACAGGAAGTACGGGATTAACATGCGTCGACACGATTCAGGCAATCTACACACGAAGCACAAGGAATAAGATGATCACAACAAAATTATGAAGTTGCGGGATTTATTGAGAGTGGAAGGTAGTTCTAGGTTTCTACTGCGGGAGAATGTGCTGATGCTCGTCGTTTGTACCTAAAGGTACGTTCCAAGTGTTTCCAGGAGATGCCACTCATCAGTTAAATCAGGGCGGCTTCATACTGTGACATGCTATGTTGGTAGACGTAACCGGAGTGGTTGTCAAGTTGTTTACTAACTGATGTCCAACGAACCTACTGCCAGTTACAGGACTGTGCTGGAATACCTGCTTATAATGTTGCCTTGTATGTCTACTATTCGCACCTTCGTTGTTGCTCGTTCAGCAGCATAGTTGGGGGCAACACGTGGAGTGTTTCCATATTGTGCCCCCGTATTCCGTTGGTTTCATTTATTACATGACGTGTAGTGATCGTGTTGCTTCTCTGAGGATCCTGGCTGCAACAATGTTTTATTGCTTGTCTGTTCTGTACGCATGATACTGGGTACGCCTGCTATAGGAGGCCTGATATGAACGCGGTGCCGCTTTCTTCAGCCGTGCAACTAATTGCGCGCAACGAATGTCTGCTCCTATTCTAACGGCCCATCTAATCCTCCATTATTCAAGGTCGTTTGACCTGGACCTTTTCGAGCGTTGTTTAACGCACTCGGAGTTCTCACATGCTTTTGATCTGGCGCGCATTCGATTGTCGTCGAGTGGGCCGTGGTCCACTTCGCGCTCCTCTTATTTTTCCCTTGGTTGCTGCTGTTGGTCCCAGATTAGGCTGGAACTAACTGCCTATCATATTTCCTAGCATTGCTGGAAATATACGGTTTGTTTCCAAACTCTGGCGTGTTCTTTTAGTTTAATGTCTGTTGGGACCACGTTTCGACTGATCTTCAGGAAAGGTGTTTCAAACCGTTAGTGGACGAGGGTTGAGCGCATAATCACTTGTGCGCTGCAAATTGGTGAGCTGACTAGTAGTTTGCTTCCTTTCAGTAGTTCTGTTTCGCTCCCTCCCTTTGGTCGCTATCACGCTGTGATGAACCCCCATTCGCGAGCCTCCCACTTTTGGCTTACCATTAGAAATTAGTGCTCCTTTTCCCAAGTCGTTCTTTCGGCGCATTTCTACCAACTGGTGAGTCCGTTCCGTTTTGTTCAGTCGTCCTTACCTTTGCTGCGCGTGTTTTTTCGCTAACCCACAATTTCAGCGGCTCCATAATCGCTTTTGTGTTGTTACCGATTTTAATATGCGCGCCATCTGTTGTCGTTAATCCTAAGTGTATCCGCGTTCATATTTTACTTTTTTCTGTCACGTTTTTTGTACGGAAGCAGGTTTTGCACAGGGTTACTGATGATACTATGATCCGCGATCATCCATCATCTTACAATCCATGCCCATCCGGTTCATTTATTGCCAACAACGCGTCCAGCGATGTGTAAGTATTCAGCCTGCATGTCTAACCAGCAGAATTTCGGCGCCGTCAAACCTAAGCAGTTCAGTAAGTTTTCAGTAGTTTTCATTCGCATGCGTTCCACGCATTGCCTGCATAGTTGTATGGCTGCAGATTTCGAATCAATCGAGATCGTTTCATTTGAACGCTGTCGTCACTAATCATCCGTACGGCCATTTAGCGCCTCCACGGAGGATGTCATCGTCCTATTCGCGCTGGTCACCTCACACAACTATTTAATAACGTCCGCCAGCCTAACCGGTTTTTTAGGGACTCATCAGCCAACGCGGACTCACTGACCTATCTTGATCCCAAATCCTCTTGCCACATTGCGGTCGACGCACTGACACAGCATCTTGCCTAGTTTGATATTCACTGGTCACCACATCTGGCAGCTCTGGTTTCATTGGCAATCTATCGGACATCTTTCCAACGGTGTGGCTCTTACAGTCGTAAGCGGCACGGTAAACACCTAGGATTAAACGCCCTCACGGCTCGAACCACTTACGCTTGTCACAGCACCATTTATTGATACGTTATTCTCGCACGAGATCAGGTATCTCAATATCCATTCATCGGCTTCTGGCAAGGACTGTTTAATATAAGTATCAGCGTGCTTTTAATGTTAATTCCGCCACAACATTCTCAACATTCAGGACCGTCCCAGAGACAATCTCTGTCGTTCATTCGTACGGGTGCAGTTTCAGCCACGGCATATCTCAACCAGTATCTGACCGTGCTATGTCGTAAGCACTATCTAACACCGGTACTGTGAGAGGAACACGACTAGTATTACCGTCCCCGCTGCACAGTCACTCCCATTGATTCATTGGCGCAAAGTCACCTTCGATCTTCAACGCCCCTTTGTTTTTGCAACACAATGTCAGAAGTTTTGCTAGGCCATATACGATTGCTTGCGCTCGTTTGCAAGGAATCATCCATCTTGTTTGTGCAAACCATAGATAACTCTAAGCAAACAGCATCCCACACCAAGTGATTGTGCGGATAACACTACCGACGCCAAACCTACATTATCGGCTTCACTTCAGTCCACCCGGCGTCCATTCGCACGACCTGCCTGAGAATACTTGTCAGTTGGGACACCACGTACTAGCCCTAGGCGTTATTATCAATCTACTTAGCGGTTTTTAGCCTATGCACGTTCATTGCATGGAATAATTTTTGAACTAACCAGTCTAGATTTTTACGTTAAGTTCCAACACTTTTACTGTGTNTTTGTTTTTGCAACACAATGTCAGAAGTTTTGCTAGGCCATATACGATTGCTTGCGCTCGTTTGCAAGGAATCATCCATCTTGTTTGTGCAAACCATAGATAACTCTAAGCAAACAGCATCCCACACCAAGTGATTGTGCGGATAACACTACCGACGCCAAACCTACATTATCGGCTTCACTTCAGTCCACCCGGCGTCCATTCGCACGACCTGCCTGAGAATACTTGTCAGTTGGGACACCACGTACTAGCCCTAGGCGTTATTATCAATCTACTTAGCGGTTTTTAGCCTATGCACGTTCATTGCATGGAATAATTTTTGAACTAACCAGTCTAGATTTTTACGTTAAGTTCCAACACTTTTACTGTGTACCATCGGAACTTGACCTACGTTGCTATGGTTTGGAGAATAGGTTTTTTAAAAAACGCTCCAAAAACATCTCAAAACCCTTTAAAAACCGAGAAGTCGTTCAAATTATGTCATACGTTCACTTTTCTGAGTGAGTTGTACATTTCTTTCGGGCAGCTCACTCTTCGTAGGTTTGTCTACATTTCAAACATTTTGGAACGCTTGAACATGTTTGCAGAACCTCCAAAGAACTCGTCGGAAAACTGTTCAACGGATTTCCCCTCAAGCTCCCGTCTTCTAGCCTACATCTGACGTCTTATCCTGATTGTATTTGTACACCTTCTGTTACGACCCCCTGAGAGAGGAAGGCGAAAACAAACAGAAAGACCACGAGGAGTATCTCGATCGCGAACGAAACGCAACGATATCGTAAACGACACTAAGGTAGTCAGCTCCCTGTTTGGTCTCGGCGTTGAGGTCGCCGGGGTAACTATCGCGGACACTTGCTGTGTTGGACGCTTGATCTCGAAAGTGTCGAAAGTAAGTCCAGTGGCATTTGGTTCCCTAATTGTTCAGCGTTTGTGGAGTAGCGTGGGCGAAGTTGGTTAGCGTGGCGCACCCATATGTCGCCTCCGACGTTGACGTTGTAGAGGACCGGGCCGCTCCGATGCTTGACTGTCGCTGCTATCCAGTGGGAGTGACCTGGCCGATAATCACTTGCGTGAACCAGATGGCCGGCAGCAAATCCACGTCGGGGTAGCATCTGCTTATCTTTGGGCAGTTTTTCTACTGGCAGCATGGCGTCGAATGTCGTCCTCAGCTTGCGGCCCATGAGAGCTTCGACGGATAAAAGTCCACTGGGAACCGCCAGATTCGAGGTGGTTCTGTAAGTGAGCAAGAACCTTTGCAGCACTTCTTCGGTCGGTCTCTCCCTGCGAGATTTCAAAAGTGCTCTCTTGAATGTGTCGACGAAGCGCTCCACTTGGCCGTTTGATTGTGGGTAGTACGGTGGTGAATGCAGATGGCGAATGTTGTTTTGGGTGCAGAAGTCCCTGAACTGGACGGATGTGAACTGCGATACATTATCTGATACAGGCATTTCCGGGAGACCATGTTGACTAAAGATCCGTCTTAGATTGTTGATAGTAGCTGAGGTTATGGCGTGCGTCAGCGGACGATCTCAGGCCACTTGGAGTATGCATCCACTAGAGTGAGGTATACCACACCGTCGATGGGTCCCGCAAAATCCACATGGAGGCGTGACCATGGCTGATCGGGTTGCTTCCATGACTGAGGCTCTACGCGCGGCGGGTTCTTGGCAGTTTGGCGGCAGCGACTGCATTGCCTAACCAGGTATTCGATCTGGTTGTCGATCCCAGGCCAGTAAACATAGCTCCTGGCAAGCGCCTTCATACGTCCCGCACCAGGGTGTCCAGAATGAAACTGTTTGAGAACAGTTTGGCGAAGCGATGAAGGGATGACGACGCGGTCAGCGAACATCAGGCAGGAGTCGACAACTGACAGGGACTCGCGTCGTAGGTAGAACTGACGGAGTTCACCAGCTGGTGGGGTTGATGGCCATTGGGTTTGTATGTACGTGATTGCTTGTTGAATGATGCGGTCAGATCCGGAGGCGCGTTTGACATCGGATGCCGTTGTTGGAGTTGCGCGGATAGCGTCGAGAAACGTTTGGCGTACATCGTTCTCAATGGATAAGGCAGCAACAACAGTGTCTTCTTCAACGGAACGCTGGTTGCCGATGAGGCGAGAAAGAGCATCAGCTTGGCCAAAATCCTCAGTCCGACGATAGCAGATGTCGAAGTCATAGCTGATGAGAATGGTCGCCCAGCGCTGCAGCCGGCTGGCAGAATACACAGGTATACCCTTCTTTGAGCCGAAAATGGAAACGAGTGGCTTGTGGTCTGTCAGAAGGGTGAAATGCCGACCGTAAATCATCTTGTGAAACTTCTTCACAGCAAAGATGAGTGCCAAATCTTCCTTCTCGATTTGTCCGTAGTTCTTCTCAGCATCTGTGAGTGTCCTTGCGGCGTGCATGATGGCTTTCTCAGACCCATCGGGGGAGACGTGAGAGATCACGGCACCAACACCGAAATTGGAGACGTCCGCAGCCACAACGACTGGGAGGCTGGGATCGATTCGAGTCAGCAAGATGTCGGATCCCAGCATAGACTTGATCTTTTCAAAGGCTCGTGCACAGTCAGGAGACAAGCACCATGATGTCCTATCAGAGGAGGTGGTTTATGGGAGCTTGGACGTCATGTAGTGAAGGCAAGATGAAGCTGTAATGGCTAACGAGACCCAGGAACGAGCGGAGTGATGAGGTTTCCCTCGGAGGTGGCATGTGTTGGATGGCACGAATGTTCTCAGGATCTGGACGGCGGCGGTGGAGTTGAAAACAAAGCCAAGGTATTCGGTGGACGGCATGAAAAATTGACAATTGTCTGTTCGAAGCCGAAACCCGGAATCTTGAACTCGTTAGGAAACAGCTGCACTCCATTCTCGAAGGTCGTTACGCGTTCGCCCAGAAATAATGATGTCGTCCAAGTAGGCAGCTGTACCAGGCAGGCCGGACAGCATGGCATCCATGATCTGCTGGAAGATGGTTGGGGCGGCTTGACACCGAATGGCAGTCTGGTGTACTGGTAAAGACCGCGAGGTGTGTCGATCGTCGGCAGACCACGGGATTGTGGGGCAAATTCGACCTGCAAGTATGCATCGGTTTGATCCAGCTTGGCGAACTAGGTCCCATCATTGAGGGTCGTAGACAAGTCTTCAGGGACGGACAGTGGATGACAGTTAGCTTCTAAAGCAGCATTGAGCCTCGTAGAGAAATAAGCATAAATGCGAACTGATCTATTGGCTCTTTTCACGACAACGATTGGGGCTGCCCAGGATGAGTAGGTGACAGGCGTCAGCACTCTCAACTTCCCAAGGTGTTTGAGTTCCTGGTCGACGAGAGGTAAGGCAGCGTAGTGTACTGGTTAAACCGCAGGTTTGAGATGCAAAACCGCTTGGGCAAGAGTGCAGCAACCAAGACCCTCGTCTAATACCGACCTGGAGCGTTGAATGAGCTCGTCCGCCATGCACGGTAGCTTCGCCGTGGAGGACTCTAATCGACTGCAAATATGTGTGATGGATAGTTGTGTCAGGCCGAGCCGTTCAAGCCAATCAAGACCAAGTGGTCCACCTTTTTGCAACGCTGACAGCGGTGTTGCTTGAAGGGACAGTAACGCGTGTAGTGCCGTGCGCCGCAGTGCCAGCATGGGAAGGGCGGCGACTTTTTGGAGGTAGAGTTCATTGGGCGGCTCGTGGAGGAGAGGTGTTGCTGTTGTCTTGGATATTTGATTGTGTTGACAGAGGTTGTGGACTGAGCAGGATTCTGGACCAAGGCAGAGTCGTGTTTCAGGTTGAACAGTCGATAGCCTTCAGTGGTGAGGTCCTGAAAGGTAACTGACACGTCTTTTTGGATGCGCTTGAGCATCATCGGGAGGGGGTTGGAGGCCGCAGACAAAGGTGAGGCACTCGAATTGATCCTCCGTGAGGGAGGATAGCTGGAACCTCTCGCATTCGCGTAAGTGACAAGATCATCAGAGTCCCGTCTGGTCAGCTTGAGGCAGTGGTACCGCAAGTTGAAAAGAGATGACTGGCCACCGAATATCTGCGAAAGAATACTGACTGTCTCATTAAAACTGAAGTCGGGTGGGCTCTTGGGCGGGATGAAGTTGGTGTACCGTTCGTGCTCCTCAGGGGCAAGTTTGCGGAGAAGATGCTGGACCTTTCACGAAACATCTTGATTGACAAATTTGATACGAAACAGGTCATCGCACCGACGGAATCAAAAATCGAACGTCACGTTTACATGCGGGTCGTAGACAAAATCAGCGATGTCCGTTGCCAAACTGTCTACAGATTGCGCAGTACCAGATTGTGCGGGTTGGCCCAGACTCGATTTGGACAACCGATGGGCAAGCATCTCCATAAGCCTCATCCGTTGCTGCAACAGCAGCTTAACGTCATTACCGTCCAACGTCGTAAGATATCCGCACCAAATGTAGTACGAATGAAGTTGAATAGTTTGGGCGTCGTGTTTAACATGTTATTGATATACAGATTGGGAATAACACAACGTTTCGAGCAAGTTGTAATACTCAACGTTTCAACCACCTCGGGTGGATTTCGATTACAACACTCCTGAGGAAGGCCACCCAAGGTGGTTGAAACGTTGAGTATTACAACTTGCTCGAAACGTTGTGTTATTCCCAATCTGTATACCGTCCAACGTCATTGATCATAAATGACACCGTTGCCAACTGTTACGACCCCTCGAGAGAGGAAGGCTAGAGCGAACAGGAAGACCGCGAGCAGTATCTTGATCACGAATGAAACGCAGCGATAATCAGAACGCATGTACTCGGACCCAACTCTTGCAACTTGGAGCCTTCCGACAGGAAAGGTAAAAGATAGCCTTCAAACGAGCTTCATTTGCTGCTTAGCCCGAAGGCAAACAGTGACTGGAAACGGCTGTATTTATAGGTTTTCGTCAGCCTTGATCCTAGGAGACTGAACGGACCAATCAGAAGCAAGCGTGCGAACACGAATTTTCCAGAATAATGGCAGGCATTCGAGTTCTCAAAATAAAGGCATCTATTTCCCTCAGGAAATATGGCGGAGTCTTGGGGGGAAAGTGCTTTTTCCAACACTTTGTATCTTTCAGGGTTTTCGTTTTGTAGAAGCCTAGCGGCTGAGAAGGAGGTACAATGATGCTACGGACGTCGACCCTCTTTCAGCGTCCAACTGGCACACTCCGACTGCATCGTTGTGGGGTAAACCAGCTAGAAAATCGGTTCGGAAAAATCTTACCCGCTCTTCGCTTTGCGCCCTACATACATACATTCATTAGGCCTCAGCACGCATCATCACCGGTTTGGCTCGCGTCTGTCTCCTTCCCATGTGAGGCTCGCCACATCACGGCCAGCTTTCACGCGAACGTAGACCATCGTCAACAGTCTTACGTGTAATGGCTCGACGACTTGGGAAGCACCCAATTCCCTCACTTACACGGTCACATTCACCAGTTTGTGCACTGAGCGCAACAGTTCACATTATTTACACATTGGGTTAGTTTCACACTACACTGGCGCAGTAGCCTAAGGAGAGGGACCTTGTGATTTTGGGCCTTGTTCGTTTGTACACGTGGCATCGGGAGTGCCATGAACAAAACCACGAGGGGGTGGCCCACACGTCGATACCTCCGGTTACACGATCGAAGGTTGCCTACCGCCACCATTCTAAGAGGAGTACTGTGTAGTGACAAGCGATAGCGTGGCCTCTCTATGGAACCTGGCTGCAACAATGTTTTATTGCTTGTCTGTTCTGTACGCATGATACTGGGTACGCCTGCTATAGGAGGCCTGATATGAACGCGGTGCCGCTTTCTTCAGCCGTGCAACTAATTGCGCGCAACGAATGTCTGCTCCTATTCTAACGGCCCATCTAATCCTCCATTATTCAAGGTCGTTTGACCTGGACCTTTTCGAGCGTTGTTTAACGCACTCGGAGTTCTCACATGCTTTTGATCTGGCGCGCATTCGATTGTCGTCGAGTGGGCCGTGGTCCACTTCGCGCTCCTCTTATTTTTCCCTTGGTTGCTGCTGTTGGTCCCAGATTAGGCTGGAACTAACTGCCTATCATATTTCCTAGCATTGCTGGAAATATACGGTTTGTTTCCAAACTCTGGCGTGTTCTTTTAGTTTAATGTCTGTTGGGACCACGTTTCGACTGATCTTCAGGAAAGGTGTTTCAAACCGTTAGTGGACGAGGGTTGAGCGCATAATCACTTGTGCGCTACAGATGTGTTTCGGCGTGGTAGGCTCAAGCGATTATCAGAAGTACCGTAGTCACCAGTGGACCCTCAATGTGGTTCTCACTGGGAACAGGGCTCAGTTTACTAGTTGCTGCGGGCTATGAGGTCTGCTACTTATGAGGCCTGTCATTATCTTGTGAATAATTGGCTGTCTCGCAAAAGGGTTTGGGCCTTGCGTAAACTTAAGGTCACGGTGCTGTTCGGTAATCTTACCACCAGCTGTGATGAAAACAAAAACAAGCACATCAAAAGCGCCGTATCTGAACGCTCTGGTGTATATGCACTCTCCAGCATACTGTGGAACGTTGCAACAGTGTGGTTGAGGAGCACCAGTGCACGTTGAACAATGATTGCTTGAGACTGTTTGAGCCGACAATAGGCTTGAAATGTTTGCCAGTGATTTTGAAACCATTGTCGCAATATGCCAGGGATGTTTTTCTTAAGCATCACAACGACACCAAGATAGTGAACGTAGCTTATGGAAAAGTCACGTGGGAACTGCGCTATCACAAAGGACACATTTTTCACGCTGACATTATAGTGGGTACCAAGTGAGACTGCTGCTCCTCATCCCAGTGGATGATCCCTTGTTGTGATAGTGTTGCTGTGTTTTGTTTGATTGATCGACCCCTTACCGGTTTGGTCGAGAAAAATCGGTGGTTATTGCCAGACCCTGAGGAAGCGGAAATCCAGGTTTCCGAGTGTGATGAATCCGTAGTTTTGTTTGCTTGTACCCGTTCCTACTTCTCATTTGGACAGCGTAAGAAGTGCTGAGGAGGTCTGCCATGATACAGCTTTTGCTTTAGGGTGTATAAGCGCAGTTAACAATCGTAGACATGTAGCTGCTTTGCGAGAGATGAATGAGTTATGGTCTAGTTATCCGGACCCCTTATTGCACTGTTCAATCCCAAGTAAGGAGGTTGTGCAGATAAGCGACCGAGCGTCTTTCGAGAACATATGGTCATAGAAAACAATAAACAATAGTAGCGAATGGTATGAATTTTCCCTTTTTCTACCCGTTATAAGTTAGTAGAAAGCGGGTTCCAATGGTCAGGGAAAGCTTGTTAGTCAACTCTAATATTCCTACCTGCAGCATATTTCCCACAGCACACACTATCGAGTGCTGCGTAAATGCCGTCCACCAGAAAGATTGCATGCGTGTCTGATGAGTTAGGCCAAATGTCGACAGCCTCCACAGAACATTCACCATTTTCCTCTAGCGAGCGCAGGAAATGAAAACTTGAACGTCGTGTTATTGACCAGGATATTCAGGAGATTGACATAATCGGAGATTCGGTGAAAACACATCGTATTAGACAGGTTGCTAAGGTTACGCTGAAACTGATAAAAACGAAAGTCGGGAAGAGTTTCGAAAAGCGGTGTACCTTTAAACCTGTAGACTGCAAAGTTTGCCAGATATGCTTTCAGAAGGAGGACCCTGTGGACTTGGATGAAGAGATCTTTCACTGGGTACAGTACAGTGAACGCGGCGGTTGGTATCGTTACTCCTGCGCCAACTACAAGGAATCTCAGACGGTCTACACCTGCGTAGACTGTGACAACGTGGACCACGCAAAGTGACCAGCTGGTAGGATGAGGAAGGAAAGGGGTGGATGTGGAAAAACCCACGACTATATTAGGGGCCACCCACGAAATGGTTTCACGAGCTACGCTCATGTTTCTATTTTGCGTTAGCCAATTGATGTTCACTGAGTCTCAATTCAGTGGTTTCTCTGTAGCCATAACAAACAGCCAAGTGCGTACGTATGTGAACGCATATATATGTATATATACGTATATTTATATAAGTACATGCACATATATCCACGTATGTGTACACCTGTATGCGTACATATGTATATATATACATACCATACCCTGACCCTTTCTGCTACCTTGGCGTGGTGGTCAGGCTTGCGTGCTGTTTTGATATTGAGGGCTGTGCTGACTGTGACTTCGGTCCTCGCGGGTTCAACCTTGTCAGATTGGCTGATGAGGAGCAGCCAGACAAAAAGCAGATGCGTGAGTGTCTGTGGACTTCTATCCATTCTTTTCTCCGGCTTTGTTGGTGCATTTTATGTTGAGTGGTCTGCCTGGCTTTTCATAGTTTGGCGAGATATTTTCTTTTCTTCCGCATGTTCTTCAGGTTGCACTAACCTGCACCCCTATACTGCAACTTGTATTACACTTCACGAATCTTTCTTCTCAGTGTAGATCTCGTCATTGCAGCCTTCTCTCTGTTTAGTTTCCGAGAGATAGAGGTTTCCTTTCCGTATTAGACAATCAAGTGGCTAACCAGCATTGGCCGGCTGGACAGAAAGACCCCACTGGCACACCTCCCGGTCTTATTCCTTCGGGTTTACACTGGATATGTGGTGTGTTGGTGGAACTGCAATTGGTGCAGCGCAAGCCA
>QNGE01000223.1:0-46005 GCA_008508345.1 Paragonimus westermani | reverse complement strand
CCGCGTCATTAAATGCACTCACTTCACAGACAGCTCGGCCAAACAACGACAACATTCACGCCACTGAGCTCAACTAGCCGCCGTCTCACCCAGAGTCTCCAGCCACCGACTCTGTGAGTCGCGAGGGCCCCAGCCCGGGAGAAGAACTCGATCTACAGTGGCCAACCCCTTGGTGAACGACTTCATCTCCCTACGCCAGATCATTATCCGTCCACCTTGCATCTTACACCAGTCGGTCGCAGTGTAAGCGGACAGTGCACGGTGTGTCAGATGACAAACTTGCATGACCTAACCATCTAAGTCTGTGCAAACATAGAGATTGAACAAAAGAACTCGCTTGACAATCACTACCAAACACCTGCTTTCTAACTTCTTCGTCGCTTACACGCTGGTGCCACCCGATACCAGCGACTGAATGCAGACGTCGGTGATCAAATACTTGAAGACGGTTCACGTCTACTACCCTGAGCGGTCAGGTTTCGTTGCCGTAAAGTAACATCGCCCTCACCGTTGTCTTATATACGCGACCTTTAAGCTTCAGAGAAATGCCTCTCTGTCGCCAGAGATGTCTGAAATTAGCGAATACCGCCCTAGCCTTAGAGATGCGCGGTTCTATTTTATTTCCTACACCACCACCTCCGCCGCTAATGCAGATTCTCAGGTATACCAACCAGTCAAAAACCTCTACGAACTATCATCTAACATCACATCTACGTGATCACAGTAATCCTGCAGAGGTACTAGGCATTTTGAAGTTGCAAAGCGCATTCCGAAGTATTTAGCAGAACGCGAAATAGCGTCCAGCATTGCTTGTGCTGATTGAAAGTTGTCAAACAGCAACACCTTGTCGTCAGCATAATCAAGATCAGTCAGCCCCTCACCAAGTAGGAAGTCCACGCCGGCATCTTGTGAGTGCAACAGACACTCGAGCACTATTTTGTATGTGACGAAAGCAAAAAAAAATGGTGAGAGTGGACAGCCTTGACGTACGCCGCTCATGGTTCTGAAACTGCCAGACAGTTCACAAACCCTGAGCTTGGCTGAAGTGTGGGAATAAAGTGCCGGCCGTATGTTCACGTACTTAGTCGGCACACCTCTGCGTATGAGCGACTCTAAAAGTGCAGGTCGATCCACTGAATCGAACGCATCTTTATGGTCGAGGAATATAACAATTGTTGGCCGGCTATATACATGACGTTGCCCCAGAATTTGACGAAAAATAAAAATGTGATCCATACATTCTCGCCTGGGGCGAAACCATGTCTGTTCGTCCCCGATGTTTACCTTCCGAGCTGCGGTGAGTCGGAGAAATATACTGGGTGCTAGAACCCTAGAAATGATCAAGGTCAAACAAATCCCTCTATGGTTTTCGCAGGAGCCCCTGATACCTTTCTTGAATATAGTAACTATTATCGAGTGACTCTAATTCGTGGGGATAGTTTTTGTCATCCACACAAGCTGAACCAAATGAGTCGAAGCCTCTATAACGCCTCTCCCTCTTCTTTGAAAATTGCCGGTACGAGGTTATCTGGACCAGCAGCCTTATTACGTTTGAGAGCCGCAATGCAATTGCGGACCTCTCCACGCTGACGCTGGACCTTGTTGTGGTGTGACGGTTTGCACATCTCGATGACCTTTTGGGCTATACTGGACGGCATGGTGACCACACCAACAGAGTTATCCATACCAGACAGGCCAACAGATATAGGTATGACAAACTACAGTCTCCTGGCCCTCCAGGTTGGGGGTTGGAAGATGGTTGGCATCTCTTCCTGAAAAACGTACCATTTCTGGTACGTCGCCACCAACCCGCTGCCTTGAGATACAGGCTTTCGAGCCCAACGCTTTGGTTGAGAACCCTGGTCGTTCTCCTATCTAGGTCTGGGCGTCCTGGCAGTATCTCAGGCCACACACAATCATGAATCCTCACAACACAAACAATTCCATACTGCATCGGCCGTCTCGAAGTATAAACCGGGTCGCCCTATCTGCTGCATACAGCAGGGTGGATAGGCGAAAACATGCTACTGCTGACCCCTCCCCCACTGTCCTATCAAATTTCGCTCTCAGTTTCCTCCCGATTCCCAATTCTGAAAACTTCTCTGCAGGTCCCGCAGTGGATACAATTGATCATAGTAACACTCTGCCGATAAGTCCCAGCTCTCGCCACTCTGTCCCAGATCTTCATCGCCCTGTGCTCCGATCTAGAACTCAAATTACTATAGGTGCCTTCAACGTTCGTACTCTAAAACAGATAGGTCAACAGGTAGCTCTCGCACGAACGTTAGACTCGTTGCACATAGATGTTTGCTGTATCTCGGAGACTAGAATCCACGACAGTAGTCAACGTATGGAATTAATAGCACCTGCACTTTCTACCCGTTACTGGTTATACACTTCAGGTGACCCTCCGGCCGCCGTCACCGGTCAAGCGGGAGTAGGTATAGTCCTCAGCACGACGGCCGCAGCCGCATTGATAGATTGGAATCCTGTTACTAGTATACTTCGTGCCGTTCGCTTGACAGGTTCTGTTAGGGTCGGTTCTAGACTCAAAAGTGTCGGACTTCTTTTTTTGTGATTGCTTACTCCCCAACTGACTATAGTGATATCGGCGTCAAGGACATCTTTTATTCGGAGCTGATCGCTCTCCTCCAGTCAACACGTGATTCTGATATAGTCGTCCTGGCCGTTGGTATGAACGCCCGGGTCGGTTGCCTAGGTGAAGCTGAATTTCGTCTAGGTCGCAGGTTTGGGATAGCATCAAATCGCTCGGACAATGGCGGGTGACCATTGCAGCTGTGCGCTGAGCATAGGCTGATTTTAGCTAGCACCAGTTTTAGGCATCGTGCGCGTCATCGCTATACTGGGCGTGCACTTTCTCCGAATCGGGTTTGGTTTCAGATAGACTACATAGCTGTCAGTTGTAGGTGGTGGGGTTTCATTATTGGAGCACGTACCCAGATTCAGATCATGCGCTGGTACGTTTTCGTTTCTTGCTCACTTTTACTGAGCAACGACCCTACCGACGGCAACGACTGGCTGTTAAGAAACTGACAATACCGTTGGTGAAGCATAAGTATCAAACCAACTCAGAAATATGCCTTAGCAGTTCTCAATCCAACAATCCCAATAGCTGATGGACTCAAATCTCACAGGCCATTTACGAAGCAGGGTACAGTATTATGTAGCACGGGGGTACATGGGTTGAACACATGTTGGATCTCGGAGAAAAACCTGGAGTTGCTGCAAGCCAAACGGAACATCCCTAGTGGTAGTTCACATGAAAATTCTAAAACAGATAACCGTTTGAAACTGAAACTTAGCCTAAAGGCCGATCGTGAGGCTTGGTTATTGGGAAAAGTTAATGAAATCGAGACGGTTTTTCCTTTAGGAAACACTGGCAAACAGTTTGAGCTTATCCGTGCCACGGGTCCCAGGTGACCGTCTGTCAGTGAAGCTATCAACGACGCAGATGACACACTCACCTATACAAAGTCCAGCAGAATAAAGCGATGGGTGGAACGCTTTGATGGTCAATTTAACTGGCCCCCTGCTTCTGCTTCGTTACTGTCACAAACTTGTAATGTAGTACTCTGGTCGATAGGCAGCGCATACTTTGGCGGAGTAATGTATTGTCCTCTCGACTGAACTTCGTTATTTGTTCAAAAGTGACGGAGCTTCGCAAGCTCTTGATTTTTCCAACCAATAAGGGATTCTGAGTGTCCGGATGTGGTGAAATGTTTCCTCGCGCGAGGTATATTTGTGTGTAGTGACCTGAAGATAACCCCGGTCCGCCTGCAGTACGCTGTGTGAAATTCTTCTTAAAATTCTAGTTCACATTGCATTTAGGTTCGTAAGGATCCCTGTTTCCGCCCGCTTGCTGTGTACGACCGCATTTGTTTGCTCCCATGTATATCGGCCTACGCGTGCCATTGGCGCCTAACACACTTCCGGTTTGCTCGCGCGCTCGACAGTCGGATCCTCAGTCTCCCAGCCAGTTCAGCATATCGATGTCGTTGAGCACTGGTGGAGACCTATTGTATTTTCTGTATAATTTACATTGGTCTCACCCATTTGTTCGTATTCTCAATTCGCGTCTGGTATTCGTTGCGTATGCCTCGGGAAGGGTTAATTCAGTGCACGTTCACACTAAATGTGAAATCAATAATTGGGGGCAAAATTACGTGATAAAAAGGAGAACGTAGAATGATCATGTGAATTCTGACGAATGATGGAAGGTACGATCTTCTGGCAAAGTCCTTTAAGTAGAATTGATAACTTTGTGCTAGTTAAAATATATAACACTAACAAACACATGTTATTATATATGCCGCGGAAAGAGAAAGGTTAACAGCTTTTCCTAGCATATGGTTACTACCGAGTTTTGATATCGATTTGCTCTACACGGCCGATACATATAATGAAAAGAAAATTTGGCGACACAGAAAGGTTGCTAGATGATCTGTTGGGAGGGAAGAAGCACGGATGCTATACTACCTTTACCAAGTTCGAACCCAGCTGAGTTGGTAGTTATTCCGCGTTAGGCTGACCTGACGAACAGAGAATGAAGGTGCTACAGACGTTCTTCTTCTTCTTTGGAAGAACTAACCACTGATATGTGATCTAATTAGGGGCACACGGAATCCAATCCTCCGTATACTTCGTGGATGAAAAGCTGGAAGGTTTGTGCAGCGTTATTAGGGCCAAATGGCATTCGAAGAAATTCGAGTGGACCGAAAGTTGTGATAACAGCCGTTTTAGGGATATCCGACTCCTTCACTGAGATGCGGTGTTAGGCACGACCCAGGTCAATCTTGCTGAATAAAGCTTTGTCAGAAACGTAGGCTTTCATGTCTTGTATGTGAGGAATACGATATTTATTAAGGAGTGTGACTCTGTTGAAGCCACGATAATCGCCATAGAGGTGCCAGTCATTTCACTTCCTTGGGACCATGTAAAATGAAGAGCCCCATGGACTTTCAGAAGGACGGGTTATTCCTAGTTCAAGTATATGTTCGAACTCCGAACTAGCTACCCTAACTTTGTCCGGGGTCAGACTTCTTGATCTACACGAAACTGGTGGACATTTAGTCCTAATATGGTGCGTACAAGTAGGAGTGACCAGAGGGGGTATGTTCGTGGATCGAACGAGCTGTAGGAAATCTGAAAATAAAGCTACGTGGGGTTCGAGGGGTTCCAGGCTGAAGGATAAGAGAGCTGCTGGCCTCTGCGTAGGCCTGGGTTCCGTTGACGCTAATTTTTGCACGGGGTTCGAACAGTTTCAGTTTACGCAAATCGATCATGAGGCTGAGATGCTAAAGAAAATCGGTCCTTAAGGTAGCAAAATGTCCGCCGGAGACTGAGGTCAGTTGTGAGTGAGCGTTCACCAAAGGTAGGAATAGGCTTGCCGCCAACGGCCCGAAACATGAGCAAAGAATGAGTAGAGGAACCGCGCTGACTTCTGCCCCAGTATCGATCAAGAACGTGGACCCAGAACCTAAATTCTTTACGTAAAAATGGTGACTGATAGGAAGGGTGACTGCCACGTTTTTCTCCACTACGGGCTGATTTGTGCGTTCCCCTGGTTGAAGTATTTACAAGGGACGACGTAAAGCTTCGCCCGATTGTCAGACTTACTGTGATACCAACACGAGTCATCGGACGTCTGATGGCGTTTATGCAGAGATTTACTCTGACATCGACGAAAAGGAAGACCTCGCCCAGAGACCATGGAAATCTCGCCAAAGGACTAAAATCTCTGCCCAGACGGTGTGCCAACCATCTGGCGGTGTTGGACTGGATGACCACTGCGAAGCTGGAAGGTCAGGACTCTTAGGAGCCTCTGCGGTGCGGCTCGTTAACGCAGTGAGGGAGGCAGGGGAACCGGTACAAAAGCGGTCCCGTATATTGTCCGCAAGTTGTACTGCGTCCAACAAAGACAAGGACTTAGCCGCTACAAAGATAGCCTATATGTTGATCAGGAGTCGCCGACTCCATAACTGTTTACGGAGGGTCTAATCCACGAATGAGGAGCCCAGCAACTGTTGCATCTGAAGCATCAAGTCAGACGGTCGCTCATCTTCCAGCTGCAGATCTCTGTAGGTTTTCTGTAGGCGTGATCTATCAGACAGTGTGTTCCCTTTGTTCAGTGAGTAAATTCGGATCACATATTTGCATCTTTAAAAAGACTGGCCGAAGGCTGGCCAAATTTTGCACGATCTCCCCTGACGCGCTGGCTGTAGAATTCCGCCCCTAAATATGTAAACCGCAAGGCTGGCTCCATGTCTAAACTGTGGGACAGTAATGATGACTGCTTCGACCATCGGCTTCTGTTCAGATTCAGTTGCGAAATACAGTGAAAAGAGAAGAAATATGTACTCAGTATGAAAATCAGCGAAAAACCACGTGTAAATGTATGAACAAATAGTGGATAAAATTAATGTCCAATAAATTCCCAGAATTGGAAGCAAGTTGCCCAGTTTAACGGATTTCGTTATAGTGAATCAAAAAAGGTACTGAGAGAAAAGTGGTTATTAATCGGGCTCACCAAATTATAGCGGACTAGAACGTTTCTACTTTTGGGACTGTCGAAGGGATCCATTTTTCTGTTCAAAGCCGTCCCCTTTCTCGAGGGAACGATTTTATGCAGTCAGATTAAGCGGAAATGTCGTGAACAGTCTGGTGGTAACCTTCCATGCTTTCTCTCTGTTGGGCACTTATTCCGCTATGCTTATTGTTAGCTTAGTGACCCTAGCTACGTTCTTGATGTCTCGACCTTCCGATTTCCTGATTTAAGAATGTTTGTATATCGCTGTGCGCCCTATAGATAGCTTGCAACTTTCTTCTTGTCACACGCGTTGTTGTGGTGAGAATGATCCAACAGAATAATACCCAGTCAGTACGCACTATAGAAAAATGATCGACAATGAAAAACAACGACTCAGCGCGCTGATCCCCGTGCTTTGGTGTGGACTCTGAAAAATAGAGTGCACAGAGAAACACGTCAAGCTAGCGATGCACAGAGCGAGTTGTGCTTCAGGTAAGGAATCAAAGTCATAAAAATGTACAGATGGATGCGACTATCAAAGACATTAGTTATCATGATCTCTACAGCTAGACCGGAACAACACTGCCCTTCGCACCCCTCTTTGAGTTTCTCTTGGGCGCAGTAAACGGAGACAGCTGTGTTATTTTTAGGACCAAGATTTTCCGTGTTTATTATGAAGAGGAGCATTCGATTTTCTATCAATCGCTTTATTATATAGTGGGCGAGCCGCCACGTTCTGTCGAGGGTTTACAAGAACCTTGCCTGTCCTTCACAACAATTAAACCTGAAAACCGAATAATGGAAAACGACGTTTATTGCAAATGGACGGGGAAATTGAGCTGCAAGTGAAGCACGACAGGAAGAACAGCAAGACCAACCAGCTAGCAAGCGGCCGGAAGTTCTTATCATGACCTTGGACAGTCGAACAAGTGAGAGAGTGCAGACATGCAACCAAAAGTAGCGATAATGCCAACGACGAAAATAAATATCAAAGTAGGTGGAAAACATGGCAAACAAAGTGTGTCTACAACAGAATGCATACTAATAGATCGAAGGACCGACAAACTGAATTACTGCTTCCAGGTTGGCCATACAAGCATACTGTCAGGAATGGAAAGACTGTTAGTAGGACCCCAAATGAGCCAACAACGCTACTGTGAAAGCATTCCCCACGCAGGATATTGATCGGAAGTGTACTTAGCTCGAACTCAGGGATAGTTCCAACGCAGTAGTGTTAACGCAACTCGTTAGCCAGCGGAATCGCAATGTAATCAGCACTGTGTACAACGTGAATATTCATGTAGTAAAATACCAATGTTCGGTTTTGAATTAAAATCGCTGCACCCACTGCGGTTCAAATTAAAGTTTGGGTTGTTGTGGTGATAACGCTGCTTCTTATTCACATACTCAGTTATTGTCTACGCTCAATCCAGTGTAGCCACTCCTGCAGTAAATGTACTCTGATCTGAAACAGACTCAGAAACGGAAGTTTCAGTCTCACAACATTCAACGGACATCACAAAAGAGAGCTTTGAAGTCTACATACACTTAGGATCAATAATAGACGGACCAGAATTAATAACGGATAGTGGCCGTGAATTCACGAGTGAAAGTTCACAGTTGCCAAGAATAGGTGAGGCATGTCCAGTAACAACTTTAAAAAAGTATCAACTAGCTTCAAAGCAACAACGCAATGAAGTGAAATACAAGACTCAACACTATCAGCATCAACAATGAAAGAATGTTTGGGCCACTGTTAACAGTAAATGATTACGTTATACGGTACGTAGATTCAACAGAAGAGACACCATATCTCAAAGCGCTCTAAATAGTCTTTGATTTCTTCCGACGAAGAATAGATACTCAAAATTTCGAGCGGACAGGAATCCATCACCGGAAGTTAGAGTGATTCGCGATACCAGTTTTGACGCTTAAGAATACGTAATAGTAATCGGAAATGCACTTAACTCAAACTCAGGGCTAGTTGATTCGCACTAGTAATAATGTAGCCAACCAAATCGGAATGTTTTCAGTACTGTGTACAACGCAACTATTCATACAGCAAATTAACAATAGTACACAATGCTGGGTTATGAAGTACAATAACTACGTTAGCGTCATGAATTTCACTGACGAAGCAAACCTAAGAACTTGAAGACGGCTGCACACAAAGACTACTGTTAGACTCTGCAAAGATATTAGCCACTTCAGCGTCAAAGACAATGGGGGCTGACAAGGTCAAGAGTTGGGGGCACCTAAGTCTTCGCCTTGTGAGTTGGAAAGGCAAATTGGTACAGGCTATTCAGCTCGACGACAAAGAAATCGGTAAGATGTTGCTGGCGGTGGAGACGGTTCCTGCGAGTTACCGAGGTGCGCCAGTTTCTTATAGCAGCGTTTACATGCTTGTCATCTCCAGGTCCAGAGAACCCAATACACATCCAGAAACTTCGATTCTTGAGAACAGCTTTGAGTGCGCGGCCGTGTGGTTGATGGATGCTCATTCCGTTTGGTGGTTGTCATTGGTGAGGATCCACCCATGGGTGCGAAAAGAACAATGGCTGGCCGGGTTTTCACACAGAACATCTGCAGGATGAAGGGGAGATGAAATCGTTCCAAGAAAGCGTTACCAAGTAGCCACGTAGTTACTTTGGGTCCATTCTGCGAACGTTTCTGCGATCAGCAGCTGATGGTAAGACTCGCGGTGTGGATGCAGCCGAACAGAACAACTGAGCACTCACTTAATCCGAGTGAAGCAGTAATTTCGAGGATGCCAAACATTAACTTTTCGACTGTGAGCACACAGCCCTGCCGGGATGGGTTGAGATAAGTGTGCCACAGATTGGTAACACTCCAGGTGGATCGGATATCTCGTTTATATCACTCATTTCACGGGGGAGATCGGTTGCATCTGAGGTAATTCGAACTGAACAACCGATGCTGTCTCGCGCGACCAGGATACAATGAGCGCGAAAGATCGCTCGGTCGGTCCCGTAGAGATTGTAAAGGAAAAAGGTCGTAGATCAAAGTAGAGTAAAAAAAGCCGTGTAGCTTCAACTGAATGAGATAATGTTTCTATATATTAATCTAAGTAGATTGTAAATCAGAGTAATCCAGTGTTGTATCCGCAGAAAACGCCAGGAAAAAAAGTTGTTCCGGATAATTCCAATAGATAACCCCGCGATTAGGACTTCCAAGACAGGTCGAAATCACTGATCTCACTCAACGTGCAAGGCGATATTTCAGATTACTGATGAGTAGTCGGGGATTTGGTTTATTCTCCAGTTGACGACCACTCACATTTGATCGCAGCGTTCGCATTCAGATAGACTTTGCAGCCGGCCTGTTTCGGAAAGAAGCACTAGACTCGAGTCTCGCTCTCATCAGAGCTCGTCACTAGTGCATATCCTTGCCACGGCCGGGATTTGAACTGCGGCCATTGGAATCAGGAGGCAACCGTGTTAACCACTGCGCCATTGACCTCACATTAGGCACGACCGAATGATCAAATGTGAACGCTCAACCACTCTCGCTTGTGAGCAATGATCAGGTTGCCCGATCGTCTCGAGAGGAGACACAGTTACTGCCTGTTAACTCCAATCGATAACCCCGCGATTAGGACTTCCGAGACAGGTCGAGATCACAGAACTCATTAAACCTGCAAGGCGATATTTTAGATTACTGATGAGTAGTCGGGGATTTGGTTTATTTTCAAGTTGACCATCACTCACATCTGATCGCAGCGTTCGCATTCAGATAGACTTTGCAGCCAGCCTCTTTCGAAAAGAAGCACTAGACTCGAGTTTCGCTCTCATTAGAGCTCGTCAGTAGTGCATATCCTTGCCACGGCCGGGATTTGAACTCCGGACATTCCAATCATGAGGCAACCGTGTTAACCACTGCGCCATTGACCTCACATTAGGCACGACCGAATCATCAAATCTGAACGCTCAACCACTCTCGCTTGTGAGCAATGATCAGGTTGCCCGATCGTCTCGAGAGGAGACACAGTTACTGCCTGTTAACTCCAATCGATAACCCCGCGATTAGGACTTCCGAGACAGGTCGAGATCACAGAACTCATTAAACCTGCAAGGCGATATTTTAGATTACTGATGAGTAGTCGGGGATTTGGTTTATTTTCAAGTTGACCATCACTCACATTTGATCGCAGCGTTCGCATTCAGATAGACTTTCCAGCCAGCCTCTTTCGAAAAGAAGCACTAGACTCGAGTTTCGCTCTCATTAGAGCTCGTCAGTAGTGCATATCCTTGCCACGGCCGGGATTTGAACTCCGGACATTCCAATCATGAGGCAACCGTGTTAACCACTGCGCCATTGACCTCACATTAGGCACGACCGAATCATCAAATCTGAACGCTCAACCACTCTCGCTTGTGAGCAATGATCAGGTTGCCCGATCGTCTCGAGAGGAGACACAGTTACTGCCTGTTAACTCCAATCGATAACCCCGCGATTAGGACTTCCGAGACAGGTCGAGATCACAGAACTCATTAAACCTGCAAGGCGATATTTTAGATTACTGATGAGTAGTCGGGGATTTGGTTTATTTTCAAGTTGACCATCACTCACATTTGATCGCAGCGTTCGCATTCAGATAGACTTTCCAGCCAGCCTCTTTCGAAAAGAAGCACTAGACTCGAGTTTCGCTCTCATTAGAGCTCGTCAGTAGTGCATATCCTTGCCACGGCCGGGATTTGAACTCCGGACATTCCAATCATGAGGCAACCGTGTTAACCACTGCGCCATTGACCTCACATTAGGCACGACCGAATCATCAAATCTGAACGCTCAACCACTCTCGCTTGTGAGCAATGATCAGGTTGCCCGATCGTCTCGAGAGGAGACACAGTTACTGCCTGTTAACTCCAATCGATAACCCCGCGATTAGGACTTCCAAGACAGGTCGAAATCACTGATCTCACTCAACGTGCAAGGCGATATTTCAGATTACTGATGAGTAGTCGGGGATTTGGTTTATTCTCCAGTTGACCATCACTCACATTTGATCGCAGCGTTCGCATTCAGATAGACTTTGCAGCCGGCCTGTTTCGGAAAGAAGCACTAGACTCGAGTCTCGCTCTCATCAGAGCTCGTCGCTTGTGCATTCCTTCACCTTCTCCGTAATTTTATCCCGCCATTCCCTACTGCCCGATTTTTCTCACTTTCTTTTGTCTTTTCCTTCAGCTGTCTTTTTCCGTTTTGTCTTTTTTCAGGTTATTTTTTCTGGTTTTTCTTCGCTTTCCCCACGAATTTTTCCCGGGTTTTCTCGCTGCCCTGTTATGCTTTATTCACTGCTGACGAGCTGTAATATTATCTATATAATTTCCATGGATTTTTCCTTTAGGGGCCCTCCTGATTTCCTTTGTCAATGTGGGTGTGTATGCAGCCTTCATGTAGATATGAAACATTTTTAGCTGTTATTGTTTGCTTACTTTGAGATATGCAGTTTGTTTCGCCAATTAATCGGTAACACCATACTGGTCTGTTAAAGCTTATCAGGACTCAACGTCATATCTACTGTACCTAGTTGAATTGATTTGTAACGGGTGCAATGTCACTGAGCAGTGCAATCTCTCTGACTACCAGCTTAACGTTTAGTGAATCGGATCCATATTCCAATAGCAGTGGATAACATGTAAACGTGACAGTATGTTCTCGGAATTGTTCTCGCGGCTTGACGTGGCCAAAAATGCAGTGATTTGTATCGATGCGGGATTTATGTAGTTTTCATTTCAGAAATTCTATGGGTCACATGCAATAGAACATTTAGAGTCCTCCGAGTCACCCACGGCTAATCGGGCATGCCAATTGCTTTATCGATACCCAGTACGGAAATAGCTAGTAATGATAATTCGTGAGAATTACCGAAAGCATCTGTTTGACTAATTGGCCTATTATGAAATCCATGTAAATATAACCGTTTTTCACATCTCAGACCGTTCCTACATAATTGCTGATGGATATTCATCGGTTTTAGCGTTTTATTGGATACTGAGAACACATCACGTTTTTAACAATCCAATAGTGGTAGCTAAACGAGGTAATGAGATTTCTGAAGCTGATAGTCACGTCAAAATCTCACGATTATTTCGAAACAATTTTCTTATTCCGAAGCCTCTAGTTGCAAGCATTTCATGGACATCTCTTGAGAAAATGTTTTTCCCCATCTCATTACTAATAAATAAAACGGAGTCATCAACGGTGTGTAATTGTGTCCGGACTTTTTAACACGTGAAAATTGTGAACATCCAGCTACACTATTTACCAGTCTGACTTAACGCATAGCTTGCATAAGCAAGGGGAGTATAAGGAACGAAGCGGTTCAAGGCTATTTGGTGCATTGTTTTACCCCTTTCGGTGTCAAAGTTGAACTGTAATAAAGTGGAACATATTTCACTCGTTGACGCGGATGTGTACCGGCAAATTTATTCTTGCGCTATTCGTAAAAACAACAAATTTTTACACGGAAGCACCTCAGTGTGCACAGCAGATTGCCGTCAATTTGAAGCGTGAACGCCATCTGTCAATTAAAAACAAACCCCAATAGCCAACGACGCAATCGAAGACTGCTAGACTCTTTACTGGGATTTGGGGTATGGCAAAAATACTGGACCGGTAACATCGATGTGAGTAGCTTGGACCCAAATAATCATGAAGGACATTTACACCGAACAACTTGGATGAAAATTCCCAATAAGTCACTGCAGTGGTTAACACGGTTGCCTCCTGATTCCAATGGCCGCAGNTAGTGCTTCTTTCCGAAAGAGGCTGGCTGCAAAGTCTATCTGAATGCGAACGCTGCGATCAAATGTGAGTGATGGTCAACTGGAGAATAAACCAAATCCTCGACTACTCATCAGAAATCTCAGTTTATGATATGTCTGAAGAAGTTTTACGTTGCCATGACATGAAATATCTCGGACTGTTCATTGCAACCCCGCATGTAATGGCATGGCAGGACGTTCGAATATATATATTTGAATATTTGTGTTTGCATACGTATACCTTGTACATGTTTGAATATATATATATATATATAAACGTTTGAGTGTATACAGGTATCACAGTTACTAAGAAAAACGTGGGAGGGTTCTGTGCTTTAAGCGTTATTCACTTATCGCTCCAGCCCTCATGGAGCGCCCGGAAAAACGCCGGCTAAATTACGTTTTAGACAGTTCTACGTACGAAACTTAACGCATCTCACCAACCTGCAAATTAAGACAAACAGTCCGAGCTGCTCCCGAAGGAGACTCACCAAGTCAGCAAAACTCTGGCGCCCCGAACACTTGTCCGCTTGAAGAATAAGTCACACGACAAAGGGTACACAATCTTTTTGTCCCCGATCTTCATAAAGCGCTCTTGAACCCGGAACATACGATTTGAATAACAAGAAAGTCAGTCAGCATAAATTATTCACTGGAAGATTAACTCAAGGAGCCAATTTACCTTCAAGTACGCATTAATCCGTTGCAAAACCCTCAAATCCTCGTCGCTCATCACGGGTTCCGAAGTCCGTCGACCGTTTCATCTGTGCTTAATTCGAAGCCGACCGAAACGGTGTGATGTTGCGTGTGTGTACATCCCTTACAAAGCCAGAACCTTCATCTCGTGTTTGGTTGGTTACTAACGCTCGCGTGATAAATCGCGATTATGATTGGTTTAGTTCTAACTCGTTCACTGGTTTAATGTTCTTTGTGTACGTATGCTGGATCGATTGCATACATACAAGTTTACGTTCGTTACCCCTGCCTTGCGTTCTGATGTACGATACAACATATGGCGTCGCCCTCAACGCTCAATTCAATGAATTTATCTGCAACATTTTGGGTGGATCCATCAGTATTTCCGATACCAACTTCGTGGACTGCATGGAAGACGACATTTACAGATTACCTGGATTTGTTCATGGCTAAATCTATCGCTGGACTTGATAGAGTCAACTAAACTAAAACTTCACCGCAATAATTTGGGCACTGAAGGGCACAACCAGTTTGACATCCATCCCATTCGCCATGAAACCCCCTTGGAGAGGGCTTTAAATGCTACTGACAAAATATTAGGAGCCGTTACCAGCGTATACTCCTCCAGGTTGAGTTTTCCCGCATCAGTCAGCAAACTGGATGACCACTGGAAGAATTCACTTCTCGACTTATAAACGCCATCCGTGTGAGTACTCTCAAATACCAACTACTAAGAAGCTTGAAGATTGTATACTCACACAACAGTTTATCATTGAGTTATGAAATTAAAAAAAATTCGTGGATCACTTTTGGCTGAAGATGCATCCACGTTATCTTGGGAGAGGGCCTGTGAAACGGCTCGTATTAAAGGGCAATTTCGATCACTGATTATTATTATTGGAGCCGCCAAAGTCGGTTTTAGTGATCAAAAAATTTGAAGTCATCAGCTACCTTCCAACCTCTATCGTAAATCAGCACTGTGGTGTAAATATTTGTGCAAACCTAAAGAGACATATCTGTCTATTGCGATAATCATTAACTTCAGATTAAAAAGTATGAAAATGTGTATTTATAATCATATTCCGTGGAAACCCATTTAACTATAGCATATCGCCTTGACTGTTAAAGGGTATACGCTAAGTAAACTGTTAGCCGAAATTAGACTATTCTCGGTGACAAGCTGAATACGGGGTACGATATTTTACTGCCTACCACTAAAAGTTTCACAATAAAGATGGTATAGTTAATGAACTTCGGCTGGATTAATGAGTACAAATGTCTATTTCCAGCAGAGCCAGATGTGAGATGCAAACAAATCTGCACAATTTGCTGATTACGATTTATTCAACAAAATTAGAAAATTGCACGGCAATAGGAACACAAGCGTGGTAGTAAATTTTAAAGAAATGAACCAGATTTCCAAAGGCTGTAATGTAATGGGAGATAAACGTGAGTATGCGAAAGTGAGCAAGCTATTAAGTCCATTAAATGGAAATGTTGAATGGGGTAAGGATAAATCGCAGGGCAGCATGGAATAGTGTCATGCTCACTATCAGTTTCGTGTCCCTTGTGTTTTTTCACTTGGGTATTCGGGGTGGGTGTATGCATGGTTCGTTAACTAGTAGGCAAAATTCTAGAAAGCATATGAGCAGGAAGTGGGGTCTTCCAGTAAGTCACGAACGACAACGATCTCCCATGTCATCAGATTACAGAAGGAAAACCCGAATAGTTGCTCATTCAAGTACATCGTGAAACTATACGAACCGTTTTATTGTGTTGGGGAAATCACATTCTGTTTGCCAACAGGCAGGGGATGACCGTGTTACCCTGTTTGCTAATTGAAGTGTTTCGGTTTGGTTATTTCAGGTTGTTGCCACAAATGACTGGCAGACATTTTTCCATCGGTCCGCCAACGCATCTTTAACAAGATTTTACTGAGATTTCCTCCCATAAACTAACAAAGAAGCAGTAAGTTATGAGGCGTAAGCGAGACTGGGAGTCGATATATTGGAACCCAAACAGAGGGCGACGTGCTGTATACTAAGATATGTGCAGTGTGACTGAAATAATGCAAGTAATACAACCAATGAAAGAACTTTAATTTCTTCAGGTTGTATAAATTGTACGTCCTCACCGAATAATCTTCCACTAATAGTTGTGAGGCTTGATCACATTTCGGATATCATTTAAACAAAATAGGCTAATTAACGGTAACCCCCATGATGTTTGTGCAATTAGCAATATGCAACTGAAAAAGTGGTAATATGTGTTGAATGATTTTTTTGTATACGGAATTGCTTATTTTAATTATTAAGTACAGCTGCCAGTTATGAGTCACTGCTAGATTTGCTGTACCGAAATCGTGAACCCGCTTTTTACTCCGGAGTAGAAGGAGATCGATGAAAAAGCGAACTAGCCTATTTGACTCATGTACATCTACTGAGGGTGCAATCTGAGCATTCAACCGAATAAAACAATATTGAGCAGAGAAACAAATAACTATGCTGTGATACTTTGGAATTAATGTTACCTCCGACAGAATAACAGCCATACAATGTGGCGCTATGCTTTGAAACAGACAGCAGTGTGCACGAATCCACCAAAAACAGACAGATGAATTTCCATCACGGGCTTATCAATTAACTGTGGTAGAATTTGTTGCGGGATCCGGTAGCAGCTGCTTATATAAAAACAATCCGTCTTTCATGCACTTGTTCAGTTACCTACTGTGCGCGTACGTGACCGGGTTTAACTATTGTGCTTAGGCCAGACAATCACCAAAGAACAGTTGTTTGAATGACATCCCACACGATCAAACGGCACATTTAAATTCTTTCGAGTTAAGAAACCAAAATGATCGAACGACACTACTTCAAGTTTAGTTGTTGTAAACCTTGTTGTTGGAACTGGTTTAGTGCAAAATAGAGTGAGAGATATAGATTCGACAATGTAAATGATGAGAATGATGGTGGTTGAGGAGGAGGAGGACACGGGGTATTATACAGTGAAGTTCGGTTGGTATTTCCAAACGCCAACCATCCAGCGGAGGCACGAATAGAGTTACGACGGCTAGCAATACTTAAAAACACTGTTCACGAATGTGCAAGACTGCTGATTCAACGCATAGAATTAGCCAGACAGAGGTAACCCATCTAGAACGTTCAAGATCCCATTAACACCGGTAGAGGTCAACTCAGAAGCGCCTCCGCCATATAATTCACCAGGACCGAACTTGGTGTTATAAGCTAGCTTGGAGAAATATGCCACTGAACCGTTCGAACCTTTGACGACTTCTCCTATCAATTATTGACAATTGTCTCTCCACCAACAACACAGAAAGAACATGCAGTTATCGCCGTCAAAATGACGTAAACAGACAGGATGTTGGCGAAGGTGACTGAAACTGGAGCTTCCCAACCGTAAACACAACGGGTATGCAAAAACATTTTGTGTGTTGTGCTGATGGTCATTATTGGGTTAGTCCTTGGTTAAGCTACAACGAGTTAAAACCAAAAGAGTTGTCCGTTTCGCAACGTTCTGACCCTCTCGGAGAGCCTTTATCAGACAATTCAAGTCAGAAAATTCACATTGTACATGCTTCAATTGACGTAGTCATTAACTGGCACGTGTTTGTTCAACGTGTGGTGTGTAGATAAGCTACCAACTGGTTCGCAGTTCACCTGATTTCACGGTGTGACGACTCCAGGTGTAAACCAGGTTAGATAGTTACTGTGTTGTGTGATATTTGTGTGTACATGCGTGCGATTAACCTACATGCATGCAAGCTGTTTGGGATAGGGTAGGTGACAGGGGTGCCGTAAACACCTTCTATGCGATGTCACTGTTTTCCACCCAGTAAGTCCGGCCAAACAATTGACAATTCCAGTCAATCGGAGCGACTCACCGCTTATGGTGGGTTAGCGATCAGCAGGGCTTTTGCCGGTGAACGTTCTTTGTGTTTACGGAAACCACTTTTTAGGGCAGTCGGATGGTCCAAGTCAACCTGGTTTTGGTTGAGGATCGCGTGTACAGCAATGACTGATTCATGTTTTAAATTAGGGAGTCGCTCAGCGTCGGTAGGAGGCTTCTTACTACACCTTACATGTTCTTTAGTGCGCACTTCCAGCTGCCGGACGGTCTTTCCAATGTACGAGGCTCGACACTCTGTACATTTATTTCGGTAAACACAATTTGACTACCCCAAAACTGTTTGTCTCTCTTTCAGGTGAACTAACTTATTCCTTAGATTACCGGCGACTTTAAGTGCCACTCTGATATTGTACTGATTGAGGACCCGTCTAAGATCCTCCGATGTATTCCTTCTGTAGGGAATAACAATATTAGACGACCAGTCCCTTTGCTCGTTGAACATGTTGCAATGTAGCTCCTGAATTGGACGTAGGATCTTTTCACGGTAACCGTTGTCTTTCACTATCGACTTTACAGTCTTGTATTCGTTTGACAGCTTATCCTCGGAGCTGGGTAATAACAAGGTCCTGTGAAGCAAATTGGATGCAACTGCATTCTTAGTGCACATGGGTTGTTCTGAGCTAAAGCGAATGTACCGATTTGGATGGGTGTTCTTTCCGTGCACGCCTGTGTCCAGGTTACCGTTAGCTCTTCTGTGTCGTCTGCATTCTAGAAAACTCAGCTCATGGTCCACTGATTTACACCCAATCGTAAATTTGACGTAATCATGGAAGGAATTTGTATGCGGCATGAAATAAATAAATCGTCATCGATCTATCATCGAAATACCTCCGTAAAATTCTAAGTGGATCAAGAGAGCTGGACAGCAATTTTTTCTTAAGATCTTGCATGAACAAGTTAGCAGCCGTGGGAGAGATGGGTGAGCCCATCGCTACTCCGTCTGTTTGCCGGTAGAGGAACCCCCTGAACGTAAGGAAGGTAGACTGTAAGCAATGCTCCGTAGCTTCTGCGATCTCATTAACTCTTAAACCTGTTCGTTCAGCTAAACTAGCATCTGCTTCAAAAACCTGGCTAATCACCTCCAGACTTTTCCCACTGGAATCTTGGTGAACAACGAAACCATATCAAAGCTCACCAGACATTCATCAGGACTTAAGCTCAGTTCCTTCTGTTTGGTAACCAGCTGTGTAGAATTCCGAATGGAACGCTCTGTGCACCTTTTAACAGGTTTGAAGATACGAGACAAAAACTCGGCTAAGGTATATTTTCGGGTTTCTTTATCTTCAGCAAATGGCCGTAGTGGTATCCTAGGTTTATGTATTTTTGGTAAACCACAAAACCTCGAGGCTAATGCTAATGGATATAGGGTAAGCCAGGTTGGCTTTCATCTTTCGGATCAAAGTTGCCGTTAGAGCTTCTGGTTTGTTCAAGGTGGAGCGCTGTTTCTCCATCGGAATCATGATTTACGGACCATCTGAAATGTGGTCATCTGCTTTGCGTTAATAATCTGCTTGATTCCCTTTGTCTGCTTTCGTGATAATTATTAACCAATCATACCGCAATTTTCGATTGCATCTCGCTCCTTGGTACTCAGTTTACTTGGTTGGGATTTTTATTTATATTTATTCTGACGATTTGTGCCCAGGCTCTGTCCGTATAATCGATTGACAACATCCGCAGTTGCTTCTCCACTGCCGGAATCACTTCCAGTGTTGTTAGAGCTCTAGGACTGAAGATGAAATTCAACCCCATGTTCAAGAGTTCAATCTCAGCTTCTGACAGTGCACGATTTGATAGGTTCATTACTAGTTTGGTAGTGGTACCTCGTGTGCCTGACGTTATATAGCCGTTTCTTTGGTTAATTAATGGGAGGAGGTTGCCAAACTTTTTGTGTTGTCCTTGTTTTATCATATTGTTTTGATGGAGAGCTGGTTACCTCACAAAATCTCGAACCACCGAAGGTTTATCAGGAGGTAGCAGAGATTCCAAATGATCGTCCGATTGCTGGATATCCCTCCGAATCGGTAATAGCCGGAGAGAAAAGGTGTGGATTAGCTATTGAAGAAATGTATGTTGAGCACCTCGGGTGGCATTCCTAGATCGCTTCAAACCGTGCGATGGACTGGCTCTTAATGTTTGTAGTGTGAGGTTTGATTGATGAAGACTCTCCGACGGGGTTGAAACGTTGCGCAGCCGATAACTCTTTTGGTTTAACTCATTGTGCCTTAACCAAGGAATTGATGGTGACTGAAATTGCTTTCTCAATTCAAGCAAAACTTGTATCCTAAGAGACAACCAGATACCTCAAACTTACCAGTCGTTCGTGATTGTGGATTTCTATAAAATCTTCAACAGAGTTGTTGACGATACTTTGCTAATGAAGATATTCATCTGCGGTAGGCTCCTAACCTGTTGAGTTACGAAGTCCTCAGCGAAGCTAGAATCCATCCACACAGTTTGTTTGCTCATTCTGATTCTGTCACCGGTTCGGATGCGGCTAAAACTTGGATTTTCTATAACTGGTTTCTTTCAACTTAAAAACCTCTCAGACTACCTATTAATAAAATTTTACTAACAAAAATGGAAACTGTAACAAAGTTTGCTGGGTGAATTTTCTTGAAGAAAATGCAAACTTCACAGAAAACGGTCCAAAGTATACCTGGTTTTTGTCAGTAGGCGGAAACCGGTTTTCGACCGCGGGTATCTGAAAATCAAAAGAACTCATGTGGCCTAATTCAAAGAAAATTATTAGATTGTTCTCAATAGTTCAAAGAGAACACAAATTTACTCATTACCAACATCAGGAGAGTGTTAATAAATTATGTTCCACTTGGGAGCGTACGAGCACCGGGACGTTCCCTATTTTGATAACAGAGTTAACCCCATATGTTAGAAGGGATATATATACCGTTCGCCGGACCGTTATGGAGTAAGCAGGTCCAGCACAATGGTGAGGGTGTTAGTCTTTTTACGTAGAAATAACTGAATTCAACAGGTGTGGTGTCGTACCGTTCGTTTATCGGATGTCCCGGACAGACCAAAATCTGTAGCCAGTTTGTCAGTACATGAAATCGGTTCGAGGGATGTAGGACGTGAAGTCATGGACCGACTCCATATGGCCCTACCAAGCCTTTCTTAGGAATCCCGGGGACGATATTCATCGCTGGATAGGCATACCATCAAAAAGAATGAGGAAACAATGGTGCGTTTGTTGTAAAGACCTGGGTATGCATAAGTTTTGTTGTTGATACTTCTGATTTCTTCTTAGTCCATGTGTGACGCGTGAGCCATCTAAGGTACAGTAGATTTGGAGAAGGTGTACAGGTCTATTACGCTTGGGATAAACTGTCGACCTACTTTTCCTCAGACAGAGTTGTCACCGTTGTCACCGTTGTGCCGATCAGCTCCGGAACTTCTGCTATTTGACTGTTCCATGCAATCTTGACTTATGTTTTGACGTTAACAGTGATTCTCACACGTAAGTTGGCACTCAGACACTGCTTGACAATTTCGTTATGTTGAAGTCAAGTTCGGGGTGAACTTAAGGACCAGTGATTAGTATGAATAAAGAAGACAGTAGGCTGATATTGCACGATTTATGTCCGGACAAATTTCGCTGCATCTTTACGACTGCATACTACAGACCATTTATATATCAGTATGCGAAAGCGAACAAGATACCAGAGAAAGTCAATTGTCAGAGTGCACAATCACTGTCACTATCAAGGTAGCGACAACCCTACAAACAGTTATTTCTGAACAAACAACACGGGTTTGAACTTTCGGATTGCAATCGCTTCGGCATAGCACAGTGTTCGCCTGTGTAACGTTGAGTAGATAACGCGAAATGCCGTTTTGGGGTCACATTGTTGTAAAGATGCAGCGGAATTTGTCCCGACATAAATCGTGCAATATCAGCCTACTGTCTTTATTATTCAAATTTTTGACAGGAAAAGAATGTTTCAAATTTTTACGCTAGTAATTGGTGTTTACTTCCCCGCCTCACATCAGGTAAACACTTATTTGCTGCTGTTTATACTTAGTGAAACTAATGGACGGATGACGAAAATTGGTCCACCCCTGTTCTCCCAAGTTCCAGATGAAACTCTCTCATAGTTTAGCGATTCACTCACTGCTTATTTAGCTCTTCTAAACCAACTGGAGAGCGCGAATGCCGTCATGTTAGTTGCTGATGCAACGAGACACTTCGTGATTCATCCGGAGTGTATTCAAACAAACATATCTGAACTACTATTGTCTGCAAACTTAACAAAGCATGCTGCACAAAAACGATGTACCTGACTTTCAACAACAAGAACAATATTAGCTTGACACTCAACAGATGTGGCTGTATACACAAACGGACGTGCATCACCCCATTCAATTGACAATGAAATGCCACCTTTTCACTAGCAACTATCGTCGTTATTGTTTCTGCTGTATTGCACTCATGATTCGGTGCTGGCGTCTGTGCCGACCAAACCACCATTTTTCATTGGCAGTATTGGTTATATTGAGCTGACCAATTCACACTGGTTCACAATCATGTTATGCTGCAGGTAGTTAAATGACAAAGACTGAATAGTTTCTGCGAACTTACCTTGTTGGCCCTTCAAGGCTTCGGCTGATTGTACTGAGATTCATACCGGTGAATCAATAAGAAACGGTTCACGAGTAAGTGTCGACAAGCGATGCTAATAGCGAGAACATTCAGGGCTAGTGTTTAGGTAAGATAATGAGGTAACATCTGTTCACCTTAAGTTTTCCAGGGCTCAGTAGAAAAAACTCGCTGTTCATCACGCTCGTTCCTTCACTGCACAATTTGCAGTTACCAGTTCTCAACAATTCTGCCTGAACTTCCTACTCAGTTGATTACCTGAAGCCATTTTAACACAGGTCCACTGTGAACATTCCAACCATTCGTATGCGATAGCGCTTGTCTTGACAGTTCGTGTCTGAGATTCTGCGACACGATGCCATTCCGCTTCGTTCTGCAAGTACGGTATGGTGAACACAAATCTGAGAGTGTCAAACTGCGGGTATTCTTATCAGTGTCAATTCAACCATGTTCCAATGACTAGCTTCTGTCGGTTTTGTCAACTGGATGTGATTTCGTGTTGCCAACCAGCGTTCGGATATGCTTAGCTTGTTCGGATCACAAGCTTTCTTCCTGATTTGGAAATATATGGGTTGTACCATGGCTAGTGAACTGAATACAAACGGAATACGTCTATGACTCGAGCTTTGATTATGGCGAGGCAAGTGCTCTAAATGTTACTATTCGGGCGGTCAACTTGATTCACTGTTACGCACGGTTGCTTACTTCTGTAGCCTAAGAAATGTTAAATGTTAAGCAATGTTTCCGTTGGTTACGAAACTTCTCCTACTCCGCTTACAATCGGACTTTGTTAGATGTCATAAGCAGAACCGCCCAAGAGATTCTAGAGGTAACCTCAAATTGGTCAACGTTCAGTGCTCCCAGTTTTTAAACTGGAATGTTTGCATGACTTGAGGAATAGACCTTGCTCAACGGATCCAATATAAACTCCTCGGATATTTGCATTTAGTCCACCATTGTCCTACAAACAAACACGCCTCAGAAGGTCCGACCTAATAATTGTACCAATTCTTGCATTAATATTTGGCAGCAGACATGTGTATCGTTTAGCCATCAACAGTCCTTACAGAGAAAATCGTGATATGCCTGTGTTTGGTGTACTACTTCACTGATGTGATATACATGATGCTACCAGAGGTCGCAGTTTCTAATCGAAAGTAAATTGCTCATTGAATCGATATATATATATATATATATATGTCAGGTCTACAATGGAGGGCTTAACACCGTTGGGCCAAATATTTAAACCGTAAGTTGCAATATGAAGAACGAGCTTCGGAACAAACCGCCTGCACAACAATTTTCTGCTTGCTGCGGTCTACCATCAGTGATAAGCAGAACATTGCGCCTATGCTAACAGTCTTCATATTACGCATGAACATGTATATCGTTTAATATACATCCATATTATATAATATGAGCCCGCATTTCGGCAGGATCTGCAACTAGGTTTCACGGCTAAGCACCAACTAACGAAGCAAAATGTTGTCGTTCACAGCGCTTGGCTCTCTTATTATGATTACGGTTTCAAATTGAGCAGACCACTTGAGATGAAATGTCACAAAATATGGTTGTATTTTCAGATGATATTCTCCAAGAATAAAGCAGCTTTATGGGTGTTAGTTATTGATTTTCTAAAATATATAACATTTACATAAAACCGTTGTGAACTGTTCTGATATGTGCTTCATTTATTCTTACGTTTTTCAAGTTCCTTTCCTACACAAGGAGAAACAATTGGGGCACACAGAATTAATAATGTTTTCTCAACTCTAATCCTGATCAAGCCAATTCCAGTTCTGTGTAATTTGCATGCGGCTATTTAAGAATATCAGTATTCAGCGCGAAAGTATTGTATTATCGCTACCGGCCATTCAGCTATTCGTGAATGCTATACCGTTGAGGTTAACCTCAAGTTGAATGACATGTTCTTGTTGATTGCATACTACTAATCTGCTGCTGTTTTCCGTTTCCCTTCTGATTGCATCTAATTGGCCTTCAAAATGATATAGCTGTGTTTTTGTTCACAACTACTCAGCGAACGCATTTGCTTGTATAGACAGTTTTGCGTGATCTCCGAAGTTTACTGGGACTTTTGAACAATTACAAAGATTTAGTTCGAGTTCGTTGAAAGTGAAAATGACGATTATTGACACGAATGATACCAAATCTGAGAGGAACTGTGCACTGTCGATCGGCTTAATTAAAGACGAGGATAGTACACTTGAACGGTAATGAAACAACCGACTGTAGATCTAGTAGTCAAACAAACTACTGGTTCTGGCTTAACATAAGGATATTTTCCGTAAATCATAAGGTCGATTTTGTTTTCGTTTGACTCACGTAATGCCTCATTATCCCCTGCGTTAAGCAGCAAAATAAAGCCAGATTCACTTCAGCGTACTAGAATTGATAAATCACAAAGCAATAGCCTTCTGTCATGGACCAATTAAGAGAAAAGCAATACATATGACGAAAGGGATCCAGCAGAATGAAGGCTTCACTTACAGGGTGCTTTTGATTGTAATTTGAAGCAGAAAGAACGTGTCATGCAAATAGAAAAGAATGTTAGCGTGAAAATTAAGGATGCGTAATAATGTTACTGATATTGGAAATAGCTGTACAGTGAACATTTAACAGAAAGCTGCTGACCAGCTGATACGTTGTTCACCCATATGTAGTGCTTCAAATGTTCGTTTGATGGAAATAGACGTAAAATTATTGGTCGGCATTGTTGAGGTAACTTTTGGCAGGTGAATTTCATCACACAAATTACCTTGTTCATTTTACAGCCCGGTACTATATGAATAACTCCTGAGTATTGTTGTTGGTAGACACCTCTGTTGGTGTGGGTTTTCTTTTACGTTTTAGCTGCTTCGACTTTTAACCAACATCTATTGGTTGTTACGTGTGACTTGCGTTCTAGTGACATCACAAGTAGCCATTCATTTGCGACTTTTACCCAGCTCCGTACTATCTAACTTGTAAGGAATGTGGCACTCCAACTACTTTGACAGTTCATATATTATGTGGCATTGTGCCTCCCGTCTTGCTCACAATGAAGCAAGATGGCGAATTGTTTGAGGTTTTTCTTGTATTCTCTAGTAATGAACTAATCCATGTCAATGAGCGATAACATTCGTTTCAGATAAAATGGTGTGTTGAACACGCCTGTTTCTGGCGATTCATCATCTGGCAAAATAGACAACACTTAACTGGGACATTGTTGTATGCACAAATGGAGACAACGTTTTGATAAAATTACGTCACACTTATGACATGACTTCAACCGGTGGTCGTGGTGTGTGTGGTAGGTCATGGCGAACGCTTCTGTGTGCATAAGGTTGGGTTACACGACCGGATTCCGATCACCTCAGCTATGGCCACAAGTCGGCATCTTACGGCTTTTGACCGATCGCTCTTGACTCGGTTAATCGAACGGACAGAACAGCCCGAGTTGAGGGTAAAGTGCGAATCGAGTTGCGTCAAATTTTTTCAGGTACTAGGATGTGTCATGTTCCATTATTTACGATTCACGTAGTAAACGCACAATCAAAAATATGAAACCTGACCCGAATGCGTACGCAAAATTACTGGGTGGGTCAGCTCAACTTGACAGCAACCACCATTTGTACTCATTGTTGTCTACACCGTACAAAATTTGTTCGTTCAAATCCGTCTCGATAGTCTCTGCGACTACCAGATGTGGCCTACTTGAATACGATCGACTGCATGGATATCGTGAATTACACTCACTGCACGACCAGACTTGTCTGTAATCACTGCCGCTACACATCAGCATACTGCCTCACCCCTGAACCACAAAACCACATGCATCATATTCCTGACATTTGTTAAGCTGATTTGTACACAGAACATGGTATACATCTCTCCACTTAATTGACATCGCAACTATGGCGTGTTCTGTATCCCATGCGTGGTTTGCTACACTCGCTCGTGACTGCCAAATCGCAGTCCTCGGTGGCGATATGGGTTTCGCGGAGTTCGCCAATAAGCATTGTGTGGAAACATATATAATACTGCAGGCAGTTGAATGAGAGGCATTGCATTATTTCAATGAAACTCACATTCATATGGGTTTTCCGTAGTTCTTTTGTCTAGGAGTTGCGAGATTTACACCATTGAATAAATTGTGAGTGGTTCATGGTTGTTTATTGACAAGCGGTGCTGGTAGTGATGATTTCCTTAGTTAAAGATTGGGCAAGATAGTGAGCTAACTACTTTTGGTTTGACAGCAAGAACTCACCATTCTCCGAGCTCGTTTTCCAGTATGCGGTCCGAAGCGACCAGCTTTTGCATACTTCCACCTCAGCTACTCATTAACAAGACCACTTAGGAATTTGTTGGCATAAGTTCATTGAAATCCCTTGAATAGCCAGCACGCCATGATACTTGTTTTGACAGTTCACATTCAGTTACCTTGAAACCTGCTATCATACCGCCTAACCTCAAAAGTTTCACGTGAACATGACACATTCTATATTTGCACACTGCAAATGACAGCGTCAGTATTAGTACAGTCATGTTTCGGTTGCCGCGTTTTGTTAGTTCTGTCGACTAGAGTTGATGGGTGCGTATCATTGGATGTGGTTACGGGTTGCTGAATGACTTTTGGCTGTAGAAGCATTGCAATTCGTTCCACAGTGAATATCTCACCTGGACTACACGCCTCTTTTATGATTAGGGAATATCGGGATCCTCACCGGAGTTGCAACAAATGGATCCAATCGGGATATGATGATGTATTAAGTCATTATAATGGAATGTAATTTGGTGTGACAGCACAATTCAGAATGGTCAGTTTGAATTAGTGGTTGTGTCTGCATAGCATAAGCGATGCGGTATACCAAGCAACGTTTCTGTTTTTCGTGAAACCGCTCACACACCACTTGCAATTAGGCTTTAGTAACAGTCAAGATCCTCGGTAAGCATGATTTCGACGGCGCATTCACGTGGGTGAATGTCCGAAGCGTTCAGTTCGCATGGTTTGACAAATAGGTTTTGGTTGGCAGTCCCACTCCAAATTCCAGATGTGGTAGCATTTAGTGAAAAACAGTCCCAGCAGAAAATATGCCTCAGATGAGGGAATGAAAAATGTCTGCGTATAATCGTATCCGCGTTTGTGAGCGGATTGTGTGTAGGATGACTATGAACATATAAGTTCAATGAGATCAGCGACACATGGCACGGAATAGCAGTATAATTTGGAAAAGATTGATGGTCAAAATTCACGAGGAGCACACAATGGGTATCGTGGATTCTGCAACACATGAACTGTGAGTTCAGGATGAATATCCAGTACACTTTCTACTCAACAACTCGTAGATGCCGGTAATCGTGTGGACCAAAGCACGAGTGAGATTTCAGAGAGGAATAGTGGAATTGTACCTGTCCTCATTTAGTTGATTCGGGAAAATGTCGATTGTTGAAACTGAGAATGTTATGTAAGTTTGTTGGGAGTGCAAATGGTCGAATACTGAGTGGTGTGCGTGGTGGTAAGGATTGGCGATCGATTGAAGACACAGACATCCCCCGATTGTCAGGTAGAGATGGTTCGGCTAACATATGGGATGTGGGTCAGTTTAAAGTACTTGAGTGATGAACATTTTATTGGGATGTCAAGAGCCGGCTAGACGAAGCTTACTGACCTGATCATTTTGTTCTGCATGTTCGTGCACATGATTAGCGTATGTGGATAGTGCCCTCAAGACCTCGCAGTCCATAGATTTTGTGGAACATCTTACAGCATATGGGATCGTAGGTATTCTTTATCTATGATAATTCATTCGGTCACCGATGTATGCGCTTGGTTGGCTTTGCAGCTAATTTGAATGCTTTTAATTCGGTACTATGTAGTGATCCATTTGTAACTGTTTGATGCGTCGAAAATCTCTGCTTTTTCATTATATAGTTTAGAATCTTTTTTCCGCGGAGTTTTATTCTGTTCTGTGTAATGATCACTTATTCAGATTTTTGACTTGCCGGCAAAGGTTGCAATCTACTACTGTGTAACGAATATTGTGCTGTGTGAACTACAACTCGCCAGTGCAGTTTGTACACACTTTGACGACAACATAGACAGCTTACGAAACCGTTTAGGGTGGCCGTCTTAAAGAGAACGGGATTTTAGGAACGGCGTGAAGGGTCGACACACAGTAGTAAATATAGTCACATTTCCTACCTTACTCGAGTGACTCAGACAAAGAACTGAGATCTACACAATTCGTATAAACCTGAATGTTGTTTTCGATACTGTTCTTCAGCTCTAGACTGCTTAACCGTGTGGGCAAGCTACATTCCGAAATAAACATGCATTGCACGTGTCCTTAAATTATTATAAGTTTATTCCTGCATTCCACACGCTAACTCGAACGTGTTCTGATCGTATACGTTCTGATTTCACGAGAAATTCATAGACGAAACATGTGGAAACGGAACTGGTTCCAGCTCAGCCACACGTCTTCAAACACCGTGTCTGCGCTGATAGTGCCAATAACCGCGATAGTGTATGTCGTACCTAGACGCATATCATTCATGGAACTCGATTATACCACACGGTGGACGACCTGTAAATATGTGACATATTATTCGGACACAACTCACCATCTGCTTTTTTGGTCGCAGCTTCCGCTTTTAAAATACAGAGCATGGCAGACGGCACCCAATGATCAGCATGACAATGAGTCTGTAGATCACATCTCATGAAAGTGAATGACTATTGCCGTTGACACAGATTCAACAGCCGATAAAGATCACACGCTGATATGTACGTATACTGGGTATCCAGAAATAGTTTGCGTTTACAAAACAGTTTGATACTTTGCCGGCTTCCGAGTTAGTATGGACACGTTTGTGTTTAGTTAGACATCGTGATGAGATTTGTAAGTTGGTCCGCAGAGGATCAAGGTTGTGTGACTGGCATTGGACCACACATGTAACTCTGGGTCATATGACGATCTACACTGTTACGTGGAAATGACACTCTACATCGAACAATTTTGATTGCAGCAGATGGAGCTCGATAATGTTGTGTGCGCAGCAGAATTTGAGTTCGTTTCACATTGTCTTTAATGAAGATAAATCTGCTGAAAACTTTCAGACAGGTGTAATTCCCTTCACAACGAAAATATCGACCTTTTCATTCGCACACTCCTGGGGATATGGCGTGAGACGCAGCTATGATGCCACTAAAATGCGCACCTTTATTTTACTCGGGTTTCACTGGTCCGATGAAGAAAGTGTACGCCATGACTTTGACACGTTTGTAATTCAATTTATCATCCGAGAAACACCACATACTGCTGACTGTCGGTAGGTTTCATTGAACAACATGCCGAAATATCTCTAAAGCCTTCTTGCATTGATCACTGCAAAATCATCACCAAATGAAGCGGTCTGGAAACTTCTCAACATAGGACAGCCGATAACAGGACCGCCTGAAGATATCGCGAATTTCAAACTGGTCCAATTTAGCAGAAGATCCCGGTTAATCATCCGCTCCTTGTGTTAAGTGATTAACTACCCCCGTATTCGATTACAACACTCAAGCGGATGGCCACTAGAGGTGTTGGAAACGTAGAGTAATAAACTTGCTCGCAACGTTGTGATATTCTCAGTCCGTTTGTCAATAACATGATAAACACGACGCCGAAGCTGTTCAACTTCATTAGTACTAAATTTGGTGCACATATTTTAAACCCAGTTTTCCCAAGTAACTCAGCTACCGGGTCTGAAATTTCAGTTCTCTTCCTATGTTCGAGTCCAGAAGAAGAAACGTTTAGTCACCTTTGGATATTTACCAAATTTTAATTCTCTCGCGATATCTACTGATGACACTGAAGAGTGGGGGTTGTAAACTCAGATACTTCGAAATTCAGACTGCATCAAAATAATGGGCTGACATAAAGGTACGGCTGTCAAATGTTGTTCAATCACATATCAGAAATCGGCCATCACGAAATGACTATTCCATCTAAACCTGCCATACGCAGCTATTCATGCCTATCAACTTAACTTGTGTGGCTTACCTTGAGCGTGTCAGCCACAAAATACACATGTTTTCGCAGAGCGTTGCTTCAAGTGAACAGAAGAAGCTCATCCGGAAATGTGCGAAGATAACTGTGTCAATGTTCGCAAAACAATATCAAACAAATTGAATTATTCACATCGATCACTCACCACGTTTGCTTCTAAGGTCTGCAGTTATATACGTGGTTGGCAATTGAAAACACCACACTCAATTTCACTGGAGATGTGAATAAATGGTTATTGGAGATAAACGCTAAAATATTTCGACAGTGTATCATCAGAGTCTGCAGTTGTTAGCGTTAGATTTTGAGTAGAATATTTGTTGCGTGTATCACCGAAGCGAAAAATGTAAAGCCAGACAGACGAATGCCATTTACATTATATTCATGAACAAAATGCATGGAGATGGATGAAACGTGTCCCCAATTGAGCTCAGCCCCATTCCAGTTTCCATCCGCTCGCAGATCATTTCGGTTCAACTGTTGAGTGTTCACAAATGACCACTTTTCACAGAAGGACGTGGAGCCAACAATCGTTGCTTTCAAATATTGACTCTTGTGTGTCGTAGTGATTACCGACGAGTTTGTGGACGCCTGTTTTACTCTAGCTGAATCATAACAACCCCGCCCGCCTCAGTGTGACATAACTGGACGGTCTGTGAAGGGGTGCCATGATTGTACCGCAAATTCCTATTCAATAGAGGAGAAAGTTCTTCCCACTGCTGTTTCTGGAATCATGTGAATTACATCGAATACTTTTCGGTTTCACTAACTCGGCTGAAATAGTCTTCAGCGTGTCCGGTGCAAATGGGATCCATCTGGGCTGACTGAGAGGTCCGTTGTTTCGCTACTGGCCACTTGAGCTGAATGCTTACAACATGTTCACGCTTTCACAGACGCTTGCTTGTGCGCAATTCAATTACAAACGGCTCATAATGCGGACAAGACCAGTGCAACGGTTCTGAGGGTAGCGTGGTTTTCACACCAGTAGCTCACCACCGTATGACAAAAAGTGCATTTATACAGCGAAGGTCTAGTTTCTGATGGATGACTGCCTGCTTGGTTTATATACAACCGTATAACTTTCGGAATGAGTCACATAAACGCTACCTTTTAACCATTCACTGTTCATATCTGTTAAGGCAAAAGCGAAAAGATGAGTTAACCGAGGGGGGTGTTTACAATGGATTTGCATTTTATTTCAGAAAATGTATTTCTTTCAATCACCGACTATCAGCACAAGCAACCGAACAAGTTCTCAATGTTTTACATTTGTTCAACACAGCTACAATTGTTCACATATAGAAATGTTTTCCTGAAGCCATTTTTTGTCCCCAATAAACTGGATGGTTAGTAGCCGGGGATCGATGCAACACTGATTGTCGATTTCACACCAAAATGGTTTCAGCGAGTTCAGTTTTCTGATTGTATTGGCCGCCTGTATACTTTTCATTTCACTTCAGCTATTGCGAACAAAATATTGTTTCTGTAATTAATAAACTTGAACGTGGAACAGTAGGCAGTATTGAAAATTCATTATAAGCTGCCCTTCTCTAGATTATCACATCTACAGGTTGATATCATGAAAGTGTTATGAATTCACATCAAGTGATTTATGCAATTAATGTTTTCGTTGTTGTTGTTGCTATTTAAGTATTCTTTGACCATTGCTGGATGACTGTCTATTTTTGCTTCCATGTGTCATACAGAATTGTGTGCAGGCTCTAGAAATCAGGTTGTCAAGGCATGAGTGTACCTCGGACGACCGGTTACCAATTTCAAGACAGCATTGAAGGTGGGCACAGAATGTAACACGTGACAACGTTGGTTCACTAATTGATTTCTGATATATTTGGTCGTACTGATTCAGATTCAGAAGATGAATGCGTTCGGAAGCTATGCTGTGGTTATCGATAGGACTGTTTATATTCCACTGATTAACACGCCCAAATTTCCTTGGTTTGCGTGATTTGCGTGTTATGACGAAAAACCAGTCAGACTTGGACCAAATATGCGTGACGTGATGATAACAAGCATTACAGTAGAAAGGACTGACACTTCTGATATACTTTATACGAAGTACTTACTGCCAAAAATAGGATCTAAAAAGTTCCATCCGAATTTCCAAAAATCAACTCTCCATAGCGAGTGATCAATTAGATTTAATTAAAGGTGAATGATGACACTTAGTCATATCTCTGCGCAGACGGAGAATGATCACGCATTTTACATTCCTAATGAGACGCAATTCGATACACATACTTGTACTGACGGGTAAATCAAAATTTGTACGCTTAGTAGCCCAGAAGCTCTTGTAAAATCAATTCCGTTCGATTTCAAGATCATGCGGGTGCACAGGAACAAATATACCATAATCGTTTTGACCCAAGTCGCATCCTGCTTAGTTTCGTCAGTTACATCATTAGCACTGTCAAGATTATTGGTCTTGCACGTCGAGGTGTTTTACGACATGAATTTCAGTATGCAAACTGTCTTGCTTACCTTAGAATCTGGTTTGAGGGGTTCACGCTCGTAATCTTCGTGCACATTTAGTGAGAAGAGGATTATTTGTACACGCCTTCGTGGGTGAGGGTAGGTCTTCTGACTGAAGTATTCACTAGTCTCATTTTGGATAAATATTCATCAGTCGTCACATGATTCGTGTGTCCCATTGTCATGCGATATTAATCATGGTCAGTCACTAAATAGTTTCATTGAGCCCGTGTACGAAATGGGGCAGTTCACCCATGTTAATGGTGCATGCACACACATATTGCGGCGGTTATGGTATTCTCATCTAGATGTATGTTCATCAGTTTTCTCATATGTGGTTGCGAACGCTCAATTTTAGTGTGATGCAGGCAAGTTACTACTCTACACACTGTACAACGATGATTTATCGCACATATTTTCCTTGTTTTACAGTGACAAAACTTTCATGTACCACTCTGTGTGATAATTCACCTTATTTGAACTCAGTTCGTGTGTCATGAAGTGTTCTTTTCCATTATCCATGAACCACATACTAAGTGCTTGATAAATATGTTTCGAGGTGTCCGGATTGCGTTCACGTATCAGCTGTGGATAAATGTGCATCTGTGGTGGGCCGGTCTAATCAACGATTCCTGCTACGGTAGATGGGTTTTAGCACTTGACAAAAATTTCCGATTATACAGCAAAGTTGATATGCTTCCTTGATGTGGTTTTACTATAGGTCGGAACAATCTTGCCTACTCTCTCACGTTGGCAGCTGTTTACCAGTTCGTTATTCTGCCGCGTTCTGTTTTGCGATTATTGCAACAGACCTGGTGCAGTTTTCGCGCAACCCAACGTTGTGCACATGTTGGATTGTGTCGGTGGGAACAGATACGTCGAAATAAATAGTCGGCACCTCGGCGCACCTATCAAAGAACACATACTGAAATGGGTATCGATATTTCGGGGGTCGGTTATGTCGTCAGTGTCATTGGAGGGCGTCATCTACAGACTGCACACTTAGTGGACTTGTTGGCGCAATAGATACTTGTCACCGAAAGATAATGACCCCAGTGAAAACATATATATATATAACATGTAGTTAGCAGTGTGACATATATAAACTAATAATGAGTTAGATAATCAAGTGTTCGAACTTATCAATATCCGGCTAGCTCTGTACACATGATTGTTACAGACAGGTGCTTGAATAGGCAGAGACCTGCGAGGGAGTTTCAGAGAGCAGGGTTGATGTCATTGTGATCCTTGACTCGTAATTCCTATGCTGTATGAGCCAGTACGAGCCTCGGAGCTAAAATCCTTTCGATGCCACTGTGTACCACATAGTTCATGTCCTCCAGTACAGGCACGACGCTGTTGTGTCTGGTGTCTCAAACCTCCACTTGTTTTAACGTGTGGGAGGGCCTGGCGGCTTTTGGCTTGACCGTGAACATGACCAATGACAGCTCCACCATGAATGAGATAATTTGTGCATGTGTGTGGAGGGGAGGGGTGAGAGAGAATTGTATAGGCACCTGCGGTGTCGGCATGATTGGGATGGTCCACCGTGCCGGGTGCATCACGAATGAACACGTCTGTTTCACGAGGTCACTTTGCGTTTCGGATTGTATGGTGTAAAGGTTACGAGATATCAAACCACGCTGAGGTAGTACATACGAAGTGTCGACGCGGTTATTAGCGCGGACAAACCGAATGTGCCAGTTATAAATGTCCTGTCCAAAGTGACACCTACACATATTCCCCCTAGAGAACTTGCAGTTGAAAACTCGTGAAAATCTGGTTTTGGTTGTACGGAACAAGCGTTGTAGCGATCCGGCCAAGAAACCTATCTGCCTGAAAGCGTTGTTCGTGTTGGTGGTGTATTGTTGACTGTTGTGGTTTTCATGGATGTGGTGTTCGTGGAGGGCAACATCTATGGTAGGTAGTCAGCGGTTTCATGGCGTGTTTTCCGTCGAATCACTGTATGGTGGTTTTAGACGGTCAATCGAGATGGTTTCAGTTTTGTTTGGGAACTGTGTAACGAAATATTTATCATGCCGGGAAATGACGAGAAAGGGACCATCGTACACGACTTGACAATTGCGTTATGTTGAACTCAAGTTCGGGATGAACTTAAGGACTGGTAATTGGTGTTTACTTCCCCGCCTCACATGAGCTAAACACTTATTCGCTGCTGTTCAGACTTGGTGAAACTTATGGATGGATGACTAAAGTTAGAGTACTGGTCCTCTCCTGTTCTCCCTAGTTCCAGATGAAACTCTCTCATAGTTTAGCGATTCACTCACTGCTTATTTAGCTCTTCTAAACCAACTGGAGAGCGCGAATGCCGTCATGTTAGTTGCTGATGCAACGAGACACTTCGTGATTCATCCGGAGTGTATTCAAACAAACATATCTGAACTACTATTGTCTGCAAACTTAACAAAGCATGCTGCACGAAAACAAAGTGCCCGACGAGCGTCGGAGTTATATCAAGATATATACACTCCCGTTCAATGGCGGCAACATTCATTCTATCCACAGTGTCAACCTTACCATAGAAAGTGTTCGGCATCCCCATCAGCTAGAAAGACAAACTTCAGACGACAGTTATTAGTATCTTGAAACCGTTGGCAAACAAGGTAACTCAGTTAAATTTAAGCTAGTGGCAAAGAAAGATATATCCGCTGGACGTCACCATCAAAAGAGTAATTCACAGTTAACTCTAGCTCTCCAGAAAAATAACGAACACATTCAACGCCGTGTAACTGCAGACCAGCTAGGGATTCTCCGTGCCCGGTCGTTCATATCCTTCAGATGGAAGGCGCTACGGGATCGACACCTGTCTTCTTCATACGCCATGCTCCAACAATCCTTGAGAGACGTCTGCGGGCAATCTATTCCCCGTCTAACAATGAATCCTATGCTAGTATGTACGAGTAAAGCCTGTAGTAAAAGTAAGGTTGGAAGTCATAGCGCTTCAAACAGTCCATTCCAGGTATAGTTGGGAAAAATTTAGAGCAAACTCGAGGCAAGCTACTCTGCACATGGAACCAGTGACAGTTTACAAACATTGTAGTCACGGCTGTAAGATCGGCCCGGGTGCCAGCATAGTTCCCTTGCTCAATGTTTATCAGCTGTGGCATGTTTCTTTTCGGTTGTGCTTGGGATATAGTGCAGGGATGACAACACTCCTTTTTGTTGATCCAGGCCACGCTGTTAACAATTCCCCTCTCCGACTATACGACAATCAGTCCTAATCACACAATAATGCAGATACAATGGAATTCGAGCAGCATTCCGTTTGTGTGTATAGGGTCAATTAATTTCGCTGTTTGGTTAATGCCAATGAGATTTGGCCTGTGATAGTTGTTTGCTGTGATTTCCTGCATAAGAATACAAGGACGGTTGAAATCAATAACTCAGATTAGTGCATATATGCTAAACTTACTAACATATGTTGTAATTTGGTTCGAGCTAACTATATGCACCCAGCAACACAACAGTTACAGGTTCATTTTGGGCAAGCTTCCAATTTTAACACCATAAACTATTTTTGATTTTTCGGACTCATGCAGTGTGAGTGTTTCTTTTTGTTTTGAGTGGAATCTATTTACTAACAAATGTTTGAAGAATGTTGGATGATTGCCGAGATCTGACCACCTTTTACATCGTTCGGCCAGTGCATAACATAGCGCGTCAACATGGACAGATGAACAAAGTACATCAAAAAGGTGTCCAGGTGCTGTATACAGTAATAAATATGAGCAACTGCAGGATTCCAACAGAACGAGGTTAGGGTCGAGCGGATCAAACATATTTGCTCGCCCCCACATACATAGAAACGTTTTGCCTATTCCTTACAAATGGTTCAGTTTCCATACTTCGCAGTTGAAGACTGGAAACCATTTCTTCAGCTAATTTCGAATTTGGCTGGTATGGCTGGTATGATAAACATGCCACAGGTCATATTTGAGATATGTTGACAAGTTAACTTATCTTAGAAACTTAAAATAACGCTGTCTAGCAGCGTACACTATTGAGCGCTATGCCATTTTTTGAAGATTCCCTGACCTTTGCTAATATAGACTTTCCTCAGGGAGCAGAGGGAGCAACCTCCAGACAAATGATACCGGATAATACGATCACTTGGGAAATGACATGGCCGTTAGACTGTTTTTAATTTTAGAGAATATCCCTTCTCATCAAGATTTGTATATACCAAGCGATAAATCGGCCGTGTATATTGTAAGTTTGCTCGTGCCTGTCCGTACTGTATGAGTAACACGCGGAATCCCTTTGTTAAATTATGCATATGTAAGTGGTGCGTGGCCAATCTTGAGGACGGTGGGTCAGAAGTAGATTTTGTTGGTCCGAGAAAACAGTGGCAATTTCACCGAGAACACGCGAGATCGGAAAGCATGAGATAGGAAGAAAGAGTTGTTTATTCCTGACCTCACGGTGCTCATGCAAAAGAACTCCACTGGACACCGATTTGGGACACATCATCTACACACACATAAGAGGTCATTGTTGTTTCTGTGACTGGAACGTTGACACAATGCAGGAGCATTCTACTACTGAACATCTCAGAATCCCTCCCTTTATCCGGCCAATTTCAGCTTGATTTTTAACAATATGACAACCAGACGTGCTCCAAAGGAAGAAACTTAGTGAACCCAGTTTGACAGGTGGAATTAAGCGATCTCGAGATTGTCCCAAAAGCACGTTGAATTAACCGGAGGCGTATATGTTTAGCTGAACCGAAATCAAACGTATCTTAATAATGTGTGAACTGATATATGAATGGGGCGGTAATTGAGATAATTTACTAAATTTCGATCTCATGGCCATGACAATGCTAAGGTTACAAACTCGGATTCATCCAAGCTAAATAACTCTCCAGGACGACACGTCATAGATTCTATCAGAGTAGGAGAAGTAGTGAAAGCACACGATGAACCGAAAAACAGTTTTGCCTTTGCAAGAAACATACACAAGGGGAACCAAATCAGTCTCGAAAAGTAGTTTGGAAGATCTGCTAATTTGGATTAGACAAATTTGTGGAAATCTTGGCTATAAAACGGACACAAGACAAAGGCAACAACAGAATGGGTCAAGAAGATGTATAGCCAACAACCCATTTCCATAATTCATACAGAATATTTCGGAAGATCCGGGAGAATAACTGACAGCAAGATTCTGCAAATGAAAATCGGCTAGAACCCGTGAAAGCGATTACTGAGAATACAGAAGTTGCTACCGATATGCAACCGGACAAAGGCCGATCACGTGGAGGTTTACATTCGTCAGGGGACAAGAGTTGAACTGAAAATTCGAGAAAAAATTCAGCTCACCGAGGTACAGAACATAAGTATTGAAGACAACGATGACGTGAAGAAATTATATGAAGTGAAGTAGTTAAAAATCCGATGCACTCGGGTGGACCAGCGAAATTCCGAAACTGACCAGTCAATTATCAGAAGTCGATCAGTAGGAAATGACCGTGTTCCAAGGCTACCATATGCATCCATGCATGCTGACCGAACTAACTCTCATGGCTCTCTGCGAACATGCATGCCATACCACGGTTACGCTTGCAAAGAGAGATGCTTCTAACATACAGAAGCAACCCATCCAAAATCGTGAGCAGTCAGCTGTGCTAATATTCATGTTTCTAGGAAAATTCTGAGTTTAAATACCTGATGACTAGAATAAACACAGTGTTATCAATTTCTATGAGGGGTGCAAAACAGATCGGTCGATTTAAAAGCCCGATTACGTTAACAGATTATCAGGAGGGTACTTAGTTTATCACACTAACAGTTTGAATGGAAAATTTTGTGCATGTTTCGCTGGAGCAAGCGGAATTACGTCTTACGATTTCAGGAAAACTTCAGAGCAATCGGCAATTTGTCATTCTTATGACGTCTCATTTCTAACACAGAAGCCTATTCAGACCAGATGTAGCAGTTACAAATTTGACGGTATTCAAGGCGGACCAGACGTAAGCAACTGGTCAGGCAGAAGATAACGGTTTATGGGTTGAATGTCCGTAGACGGGGATAATTGCATGGTCCGAATCTCAGATTGCAGCGGATAGCAGATACGTGAACAAGTGAATAAAAGTGAAGTCGGTTGTGTCTGTTAGGTTTGGCTATCAAATGACATTCATTTCTGAGTAAAGCAGATAAGAGAAACTTTATGGTGATGCGCCAAGTTTGTTGCCTCGTTCGGCACTCCAAGCCAATCAGTTCGACCAAGCCGAATCCGGCCGCCAAAGGCAGGAGAGTTCAGCCTATCAACGCTATTTACGACATATGTGCAATTGAACGCCCATGTGTAGTTCTAAACCTTTGCCCAGGTACTTCTAAATCTTTCAGATCAGCCGTGTGACGTGCATTCCTCACGTAACCAGCCATGACGAAATCCGTGATCGTGGCGTGGAACTCCAGTTGATTTCGGAGTGCTTTCCTAATGCTATCTCGGTGCTCATTTACTCTACCTCGAAGTTCTCATACAATTTTCCCAACCCAAACTTGCAAACAATGTTTGTATCACACTCAACATGAAAGATTGCCATTCCTTCTAAAGGGTAATCAATTCTTAAGGTGCCTTCAGAGTTCATGCATTATCATCCACTTTAGTAAAAACGATATGACATCTATTTCACCCGACATTCTGCAGACAACATTTGAGTTCCATTCCTCGAATTGGTTCAGCATCAACATGGCTTCCATTCCGTCCATGTCCGCTCGCCGCAGTACCTCAGTGTTCGGAATCATGTCCGACCACCGAATACCCAAAGTGCGCCTCAGACACTGAACATGAAAGCGACTCAAATAGCTCACGTTCCGCTGATACAATGTCCACGTCTCACTGCCGTACAGCAGTATTGACAGCACCATTGACCGGTAGACACACAACTTCGTGGCCATCTTCAGGATGTGATTCTTCCAGACACGCCTTTCAAGACGTCCGAAAGCAGCGCTAGCCTTCGCCACGCGCGCCCTCAACTCACGGTCCACGGACAAATCTGTCGACAGGTTGCTACCCAAGTATCAAAAATCCCCGCAGCCATTCACAGTGTCTCCAGCGACGCGAATTTCGGGTGGAGGTACACAAGCAGCACCTCCACCAACCATTCAAAATACTGTTACGCCCACCAACAAACCCGAAGCTACTGGCCTTTAGCTAAGCTATTTTGATTAGAACCCACCAGCCGGCGCTGTGTGCACAAAGGTGGTTGAAACAACCCATAGAGTTGTCGTGGTGGTGATGACATAAGTGGTTTGATTGTATGCGTGTCCATACCCTGTCTATCTCTATTTGTCTGCTATATGTCTGTGACTGATGAGAGTGGACGAGTTGTTCACATATCGCAACATGTGTTTTCTTTCTGCACTGATAAAATTAATAGAGGGAACGTAGTGTTTCAAATATATTCACCATGAGCACTATAATGCGGAAAGCTCCGTGGTGATAAGCGATGTTACGAACACGCTGTGGTGACCACATCGAGAGGACCACTTGTGCATGATTCTGAGCACACCCGTTGACAGATGCGGCACATATACCAGTGAGTTACGTATCTATTCGCTTAGATTTAATGGCTACTCACAGTTGTTTACAGAGGCGCCTCACTGACGACATCCTGTTTAGGTTGGCATATCTTATTATTTCTCAAATGTCATGAGATTAATGGGAATGTCACTGTGAATTTGACTGGTATTTCAGCACTGTTAGGTTAGCGTCACAGCGAATAAGTCGGAGCTACTGAGCGAAGACCACTGCATGCAATCAGCGGTAGTTTTACCAGACGAATTTTGTTCTGTCACATCCGTCCGAATACCGCGTTTGTGAGTTCAATACTGACACCTCATTAAAGACCAAGTTAATTGTGCCAGCATTCTTCAAGCTACATCAGTTAATCATAAATTTCAACCACACACACACACATTTTCATTATCTTGACATTTGATAGATATGGTTGTACACGTAAACGGGCGTACATCACTCCATCCAATCAACTCTGGAATGCCACTTTCCCTGAAAATCCTCACCATTATTGCTTCTATTGGACTGCACTCATGATTTGGTGTTCATTTCCGTGCAAACCAAACCACTAATCTTCATTGGTGGTATTGGTTATATTGAGCTGTGATAGTCCAACACTGTTTGGTCATTTATCAGAAGTCGATCAGTAGGAAATGACCGTGTTCCCAGGCTACCATATGCATCCATGCATGCTGACCGAACTAACTCTCATGGCTCTCTGCGAACATGCATGCCATACCACGGTTACGCTTGCAAAGAGAGATGCTTCTAACATTCAGAAGCAACCCATTCAAAATCGTGAGCAGTCAGCTGTGCTAATATTCATGTTTCTAGGAAAATTCTGAGTTTAAATACCTGATGACTAGAATAAACACAGTGTTATCAATTTCTATGAGGGGTGCAAAACAGATCGGTCGATTTAAAAGCCCGATTACGTTAACAGATTATCAGGAGGGTACTTAGTTTATCACACTAACAGTTTGAATGGAAAATTTTGTGCATGTTTCGCTGGAGCAAGCGGAATTACGTCTTACGATTTCAGGAAAACTTCAGAGCAATCGGCAATTTGTCATTCTTATGACGTCTCATTTCTAACACAGAAGCCTATTCAGACCAGATGTAGCAGTTACAAATTTGACGGTATTCAAGGCGGACCAGACGTAAGCAACTGGTCAGGCAGAAGATAACGGTTTATGGGTTGAATGTCCGTAGACGGGGATAATTGCATGGTCCGAATCTCAGATTGCAGCGGATAGCAGATACGTGAACAAGTGAATAAAAGTGAAGTCGGTTGTGTCTGTTAGGTTTGGCTATCAAATGACATTCATTTCTGAGTAAAGCAGATAAGAGAAACTTTATGGTGATGCGCCAAGTTTGTTGCCTCGTTCGGCACTCCAAGCCAATCAGTTCGACCAAGCCGAATCCGGCCGCCAAAGGCAGGAGAGTTCAGCCTATCAACGCTATTTACGACATATGTGCAATTGAACGCCCATGTGTAGTTCTAAACCTTTGCCCAGGTACTTCTAAATCTTTCAGATCAGCCGTGTGACGTGCATTCCTCACGTAACCAGCCATGACGAAATCCGTGATCGTGGCGTGGAACTCCAGTTGATTTCGGAGTGCTTTCCTAATGCTATCTCGGTGCTCATTTACTCTACCTCGAAGTTCTCATACAATTTTCCCAACCCAAACTTGCAAACAATGTTTGTATCACACTCAACATGAAAGATTGCCATTCCTTCTAAAGGGTAATCAATTCTTAAGGTGCCTTCAGAGTTCATGCATTATCATCCACTTTAGTAAAAACGATATGACATCTATTTCACCCGACATTCTGCAGACAACATTTGAGTTCCATTCCTCGAATAGGGTAACAGCAGTGCATTTTCATTCCATTGGTATCTCAAAGACCACGTTCGCTCTAACGGATGCTTGATAGTGTGCATATGAACCACAAGCGACTCAGAGATTGCAGTATGTGCACAAATTAAGTACGACGGTTTGGAAGAATGATATTGGTAGCTCTATTCATAGTTTGATAAACAAATTTATCTGTACAACGATAAGTTACTTCTTGTTGAAGGACTGTTAGTTAGAACTATGTACCACCATGAGACTTTGAGAACACGGAACTTTATACAACTTACCAATCTCTACATCTGTTAGGGAAAATAACAGCAAGTTGTTAGTCTGCGGAAGCGGCGTATGGTGTTTGTGATAAATTATTCTATTATTCCAAGAAATGTTTTGTCTTTCGTTGCTGTTTATCGGTAAGGGCCATTGAACTGTTTTTCGCCGCAATAAATCTGTTCAACTCCATTCGTTTGTATCTGCTCAGTCTTACTGAAATACATTTCAACTACCCTGCTGGTCGGTTATTAAACTAGAGTTAATTGGTGGCTGGGTTTAAGGGAATAGTGACCACGACAAGTTCATGATTTGTTACTTATACAATTTTTCTAGGTCGATTAGTTTCTCAGATATTGAACATCTGGAAAGAACAACTGCAACAAAATACCTTTCACAAGTGGCTGACTTTTAATCCGTCCAATATGTAGATCGATATCATGTAAACAATTGATGCTGTTCCTGCTCACACACAAATAAGCTTGAGGTATTACGGAGTAACTGTCGATCATTCACAAGTTGGTACTTTATGTTTGCAAGTTTCTGTAGATTATAACACCCAAACTGTGAAAAACATGTGCCCTGGCTCAGAAGGATGTTGGTCCAGATGTCCAACCAGGGTGTTCAGAAACGTCCCGCTGATCAAAGCGATTTTCTACATTTGTCAGTCCGTTGAAGCCGATCACTGCGTTGCATCACTCGACCGAGATAGTTTGTTGCTCCGCACTGAAAACATCTGTTTTCGTTTCCTCAGACAGCTGTCCATCCAAATAGATGAACTGATCATCAGAGATCTGTCAGGTTTCATCTTGGCAGTATTTTCACCAAGAATTCAGCTACGAAGGTAGAAGTCCTGCCACAGTTCAACGGTTGCATTGATAGCACATTTATATTAGGTTACTCTAAACATGTGGTGAATAACCTGGTGCAGTGCCTAAATGGTTCATAGTTTAACCTTAAGATTGCATGCGAACTTGAGCTCAACAACCACCTGTAATTTCCATATTATTCAGGAACTCAACACAACTTTTTGGTCAAGATAAACGTCCAGTGTCGGCCAGCGGTACGAACAACACCACCTTGGAATTTGACGTAGAGTAACAGACTGATCCATACACGCTGGTTTAAAGCGGAACCCAACCTCGTTCTGCCTATTGTTTGAGGTAGAGAACAAGGATGAGATGGAGTGTGGCGGGGAGGTTATAGGTAACCTCCACATTACACCGCGTTCCCAGTTTACCAGTAATTAAGGCGAGAACTGAAGGAACCAGTTTTACCGTGCAAAATGGCCGATGCAATACAGACGCAATATTGTTGACATGTGCACTTCTCCGTATACCAACTGGGGTACTACGAATAAGACATGACCAGAAGAACAGGATGACTGTTTCCAATGGAAGCGTATAGTATAGTATCCTTCATGGCATGGTTGGGAGGTGGTGATTGAGAAGTAGAATTTTCAAATCTCAATGAATCATCTCTCCCAACTACTAGCCCATGCGTCCAGGAGTATTTTATCAGGCAGAAATCTACTTGTTCGTCCGACTTTCAAGAGCAGTCTATTCTATTGGAAGGGAAAACAATTGTAAGCAGCGGGAACACCGAAATACACAAGCCGTCAAAAAGGGCGACGCGAATTCGCAATCGAAATATGAGGAAAATAGTACGTCCACATGAATATTGGAACGGAAACGATAGAGACATGTCTAGTCAGCAAAGGGTGACTGAGTAGTGATGTACATCTGAAAATGAGAAAACATTTGATTTCCCATGCACCAGAAACTTTCAATTTTCATATGATATACGAGATAGAAATAACGTCAGAAATTCCGTGCCTGTGGCGGATTGAAATAAATAAGTAAATATTATCTTGTCAGCTAGATACATGATGCTCACTTTGGTAAATGGGATCTGGAATTCGAAACGAGGCGGTGTGGCGAACGTGAAATCCAAAATTGTAAAATCCTACCTACGTTTACGCAAGAACAAACACTAGTGGTGAATGTGTACCCCGTGCAAGAGCACGCGTACAGGAACATGCCCAGAAGGCACATCAGTCGTGTGATTCACTGAAATAGTACAAGTCGTGTCCCGTTGAACTATGATGTGGACAGTAATGTCCAACTAGGTCGAACTTGTGTCGTATGCCATCAAATCATCTACCAGCAGATGGCATGAGTGCAGATTCAGGCAACTCAAACACCGAACTCATATATTGAAATAATGCGCTCATCCTTGAACACTACATCCCATAATGTTCTGCAATTCAAGGAGTGCGCCTCATCCTGCAGCCATGGCATATGTAATTTACGGTCCGAAGTGCAGATGCGTGGAATGAGCCGGTGATATCTGACCATTCTACACCTGAATTCTGCTCACTAATTCTGGCTTTCCAAGAAACTCCTATACGAAACGTGTGGAACCGGACCTGTGCCTAAGCCAGCCACACTTCTTCAAGCACGCGCAAGAATGCTACTCCTGTATGCGCTGACAGTGCGGTTAACCGCGAAAATGATGTGCTTATCGACCGTACTTGTTGCACGGTATTTCTAGGTGGATATTACTGACGGATCTCGATTATACCATACAAAGGACGACCTGGGAATATGGGATAAACTATTAGGAAATAACTTACCACCTTCTTCAGCGTCTGCAGGCGCAGCTTGCAGTGGTGAACGCTCAGATCCCGGTGGTCGAGGAGCACCTTTCTGAGTTCTAGGGGCCGGCTTAGGTTTTCTACCAGCAGTTTTCGGTGAGCTAGCCGCGACTGCCTCTTCTAAAATACAGAGCAGGTCAGACGACACCCAGTGATCAGCATGACAATGAGTCTGTAGATCACATCTCATGAAGGCGAATGACTAGTGCCGCTGAGGCAGATTCAACAGCCGATATGGATCACACGCTGATATGTATGCATATTGCGCATCACAAAATAGTTTACGTTTCCGAAACAGTTTTCCGATTGCCGGATTCCGGGTTGATTTGGTTTTGCGCGAACGAAATAGCCGAGTTGTTTAGCTAGACGACATGGTAGGATTTGTACATTGGTCTGACAGAGGAGCAAGTTTGTGTGACTGACATTGAACCACGTAAGTCAACTATCGGTCACATGACGATTTTGGATGCTACGTTTCAGCAACATGTTATGTTGAGAATAGCACCAGTGATTGAGTGGAACAAATATGAACGGTCAGGCAGAACTACTGTGTTGAGGAGGTCAGG
>QNGE01000222.1:331767-362044 GCA_008508345.1 Paragonimus westermani | reverse complement strand
CACCCTTGTTACTCATGTAGCACAGGTGACGTAGATTTAAAATATGGTTTAAAAATTTGTTTTTTACTGTAACCGACCTGCACAATCGATTGATCATCTTTTTACAACCCGTGATGACCATTAGTGACGGGTACCAGATTAGAAATCACACACAATCAGTGAAATATGGGGAATCAGTGTACTAGACTTCCACCTCTTGACCACTAATTTTGACTAAGCGATCAAGATAAGTAATGTGCAGGTGAATCTCTTTCCACTTTTGTCCACCTGCGTGTTCTAGGCAGGGTCACCACAAGTTACGGTGGCTTGTCAGTTCCAGAATGAATATTCCAAAATGTGTGCCTCATGAAGTGTGACCGTGGCAGTGTCGTCCGGTAACTTGGAATGTAGCGTCCATTGCTGTGTGTAACTTGGTGGTACCAAGTCCCACACCAGTCGATATCTTCGTTCTCACACGTGTAATCACTGAAAATACTGTAATGCCTCACCAATTTAACTTGGTAACACCAACTGCTGCTAACAGAACATTGGCGATAGTGCCCTCAACATATATCTACGGGCAACAAGGGATGAACAAACAAACCCTTATGAGTTGACCTTGGAATTATAAAAATGGAAATACAAGTTTGCCTGAAGAAAAGTGTTACAATATCAGCCAAAAGTACTCAAAAATTCAACAGAGGTAGATTCACTTTGACCACATGAGTGACGCTCAACCATAACCGAAGTAGGTCAACCTGTTATCTGATTCTATGGTATGGGCTGAATAGTAACTCAATGTGATGACAAATTTGGTGAACCACATATAGAAAAAAGGTAACTTGGCTAGCATAACGAGTAAACGGAGACAGTGACTGCCATAGTAGTCGGATAAAATATGAAGAGATAAGGCGGATGACCTGAAGGCTGTATACGTGAGACGTTAATAGGTTGCGAAACAAATCATAACTTAAGTAACAAACAACGACGTACAAACATGCTTAGACCTTTAGAAGCACAAGTCAACACGACAAATGTGGGGCGTTTCCCGTCAACGCGTTTTTCGTAGCTGAAATATGAGATCATATATCGAATAACAAAGCAGATTTTATTTATGTATTTAGAGACCGAAACGGAAAAATATGAGTTTTAAGTTGTAGGCGCAAAACATAAAAACAACCTAGGTTCAATCTTAAGTTCAATTCAATCTTGAGTTGTCTCTGAATACACACGTTGGAATCAAAAGGTGTGGCAGGTAGAGAGTTGAGTAGAGTTAACCGATATGAGCTATAACAAACTACCATAAATTCAAGGTAGTTAGACATACCAAACTTGGTTCTGCTTTCGAGGAGATGGTGAGCGACAGACAGTTCCCACAACCTGCTAATAACCAAACTTTCCACCGGGTGCTGTGAAACTGGTTCGGCTGATTATTTGGGTATAATTTCTGATATTCCATTAATTTGGGTTAAAAAATATACGCATAACTTATACTGATAGGGGTATCGAACTGAATGATGTCATCCCACAATTTTCGAATGTCTCTGAGGGGATCAAGCTCTGCAGTTGTTTCAGATGTCTCAAAAGGAAACGTGTAGAATAAACCCAACTGTCTCACCCAGCTGTCTAAATCTGAATAACAACTGGTTGGGCCAAAGCGATTGATCTACGAAAAAACTATCTCGGCTTACTCTGTTTCGTCTCTGACCAATTCACCTATCACATTGTTTACAGTCCTTGTTTCTGCCTCTAGACTAAACAATAACCCCAGGATTCCCTACTGTAATAACCTATTTGTTACATCAACGAGTTCTCTCGTTAAATAAAACCAATTTCGGGCCCACAAATGTTGATTGGCTAGACGACTTATCCAGTCCGAAACATTCCCAAACGAATCAGGTTGTCACCGGTTAAATGCCACTTAGAACTGCCCGCAGCTTTCACGTCTACAAGTTTTTCAGCCAGCCTCAGTCCGAAAGAAGCATTAGTTCTGAGTTATGCTCTTATTAGAGCTCGTCAGTAGTACACCTCTTTGTCACGGCCGGGAATAGAACCCTGAACACACTTTCATGAGGCAACCATTTTAGCCAATGTGCCAGTAACTTCACATTAGGCACTATCGAATCATCATATGTAAGGCATCGGGTATACTCATTAGTACGTAATGGTTCCACTGGCTGATCGTATCTACGTAGTACTTTACTGCCAACGTCGGTCGTTGGCCGCACGATTAGACCCATCTGTTAGGTTGAGATTGCAGATGTAACCAAACATGCTTATCGACGTTTAAGCTACGGCTAACGTGGGGAGAAGGGCTGCCTTTCTACACTTTCTTGAATTCAAGCTTTTCTTTGATCTCTCATGAGTATATGATGGTGCATAAGATCGTTTCAGTTTTTCCACTCACAAGTCACAGACATTGTTTGTTTTGAAAGTACTCCTAAATCTCTCTTATTACCGACTGGATTTTACGGGCCTAGACCAATTTGATCAACTGTTGAATGAGCCAAAGGTCAAATCAGTCTGCACCAGTCACTGTTGGCTGTGCTTACTACTAGAATTTTCCACCTAAATTAGGTCACCAACGTCGAGTGTGTACAAAGTAAGGCCGTTGTAAACAGATTCCCTCGAACTCAATACCGCAGTGTCCCTCGTTTCTTCCCCTGATGACGTTTTACTCTCGACACTACTTGCGTCTTCTATGATCTCAGGGGCAAGGTAACATCATGAATATGACGTTGCCGTAGCCCGTTATCAGCTTATTAATTCTACTGTTCGACGTTCTAATCAGCTGATGCTAGACATGTAAAAACATTGTGAGATTTGACGATTCACTGTCACTGTCTAATCAACATGATAGTCACCAGCGAAATACTTCAGTCAGCTGAACGTACAGTATGACCGGCGTTATGTGTCTTGTTTGGAGAAACATCATCTCACTCCATTTTTTATCTTACCACCTTGCTGTGACTTCCATCTCGAAGTGGTATCATCAACACATTGGTTGGTGCGTAATTTTCAGCAAATTTCAATTCACAGATAGAAGGACGGTTCTTTTCACATGGGGTGGACGAACTTAACCACTGGAACAGGCTTAGTAATTTAAGAGTATGACCAACCCAACAAAATGGTGATCTCGCCATCTAGTTACTTTAATGGTGTAATGACATAAAATGCAATACGAATGAACTCATCGACTTCTAATAACCATACCAAATACACTCGCGCCGCTGAGTATTTCAAGTAAACTTATATACGTTTTATATAAGGAAGGAAACCTTCCTGATTCCGGACGCAATAGATGGAAAAAATCACCCTCGAAAATCGCGGTCACCTTTTTTCCCCGGTTTCCGAATAACTGTCAACATACGGTTTCTAACACATGTGCACCCAGCTCATATGGACAGAAGTAACTCGTCGTTAACGTGGTGTTAACAATTCCAGGGGTACCAGTCAATCTTAACTGCTATCGGTCGTTGGTACTACAATAAGCGAAACACATGTCTGAAATCCTGCCTTAAAGCAGGTTGGTACTCTGTTCATCAGCAAATTTCACATTGTGGTCTTCAGCCGCTCAGTGAACGTCAAGGTTACATTTGTTCTCAGACACTTATTAGGCTGTTCGCTCACAACTGTCTAGGATGAAACCAACCCAACTGACATTTATTATCACTATAACATTGCTACAAATGTGCCTTCTTTGAAGTTCAGACGTGACATTTACTGTGTCACATGTTTTCCTTTCATTCTGACTCATCAATTTAGATTAGTTGAGCCATCTGGGCACCAGCTGGAACTACTTTTCATTCAGCCACTTGTATATATTGCCTGTAAATGAGGCTGCGGTCGTGGTATCGAATACACCGTACCGCTGGTCTTTGAGTGGAGATCGGATTCTGAATTCTACGTTCGCTTCGAACTGTTTGCAATTGAGTGGAGTAAAACACATTTTTATCACTGTTTGCCAAGCGAACTGTGACACCCGAAACGATACAATTTGCCAAGAACACGCCAGGTTTTGACAAGAGGAGAAATGCTTGATAAACAAAGTTTATTTGGATGCGTTGAAAACAATGCGATGTCTTGGTAAAATGCCATACTGCGACCTCCAGTCTGCTCAAAAGTACTATTATGAAGATCATCTCTTTATCAATTTCACTCGTGACATTCTAACTGTGGCGCGTCGAGCAGCCCATCTTTTTAAAAAAATAACGACGACTAAACACAAACGTAACTGTCTGAAACCGATCATCCGTGCGTCAAAATAGCCCCTTCATATTTTTGGCCTACGTTATTGTGCCGTTAATCAGCGTACTCCTTCTCCTCGTTACCATCACCAGCCTTTTTAGCGTGCCAAACTTTACGCATGACAGAAAATGTCAAGACTGATTCCGTAGAGCTGTCTGACAAGGTACGACAAGTCGAAGGACATTTCTCAGACCCCCATGATTGTTTCTCTCCCTCTCTGTGGATCTCTAACATAGACGGACTCCTGAGAACAGCTGTTGACTGGACTGGAACGTAAACCTAAAATTTAACCATGCAACAAATATAGGCAAGCGGCGAAATATATGGACCCGCCTTAAAGTGAACCGACAAGCGGACATACAACAAATAGTCCAAATGGCTGGTTACAAAGTTTTCAGAATGATTTCCAGTCAACCCCCCCATAAATAAGCGCCTCGGAGCCACATTGTAGCCGAAAAGGTCCAAACTCTAACGTGACTTTTCAAATACGGGGGCCGTTTAGTGCAAATGTTACATCATCAGTTCTTTGTCCGAACTTCAGGGGTGTGACAACCGAGCGGAGGTTTAGGTAGAGTGGAAATGAAACGGGATCACTAGGCGAAAAGGACAAATCAAGTGTGGCGACAGAAGAATGAACGTTTTGCCAACATGCATACAGTCGACTGGTCAGTCGGGAAAGAAGACACATTTCCGAACCGCCGTAAAACCATTTTCGGGATATTCAGAAAAATCCAGAAACAAATCACACATTAAGTCAGAGAGAAAAAAGTACCGGAATGTCACCAGACAGGTGAACTGAAAAGCAGTCGTTCGTTCGTATACTCTTAATGTCAGTCCGTTTCTTATTCAAAACATTCATTGCGTGTTATTCGTGGGTAACAAATGTGGATGATTTTTGTAGCTGTTTTAAAGCTAGGGATTGCAAAGTTAGTTGTTTAACTCAGGTTGATGATCCGCATTCGACTGCTGCATTGCATACAAACTGGTTACACAGTCACACCAAAAATTGTGATTCCTCTGTTGACATTCCTCTGTTTTCTCTGACTGTAACATCGTGTAACCTGAAAGAGTAAACTGAGCGTAAGTGCTTTAATAATTGTCCAGTTGGTCACCAGTTAAGTTTAGAAAATACTCGCAAACAGTTAAATACCGTAAAACAAATAATATCTACCAAGTGTTAGTCAAAATCTTGATTTTTTTCCGCGTCACAAGGAGTAACTCGTGAGCACAGAGTTCAGGCTGGTTATTGAAAAGCATCATTACTTCAACGGATCTCCTGACTCCGAAATTTTTAACGTGCTTGATTACAGTCGATACTGACTGCTGATTCACGTGAGATTTAACTGCGATGACGATAGTTTACGAGAAGTTCTATCAATCCGTTTGCTTGACTGAGACATTTGATTGTTATCCAACCTCAACTAAATTCCTTTAATTGTGGTTAAAGCCAACTACCGTTCCGATCAATATTTGCTCACACAGCTTGTAAAACAGTAAATCGTGTAAAGCAAACGTGGCAAGAATGTTTCTGTCAGTTACGGTTAGTCGCAACCAGTATGGCTAACTTGCGGCAGGATAATATCCTAGTTTTCGTGCTAGTTCGCCGGGTCGTGGAAGTCAGCGGTCTGTCTACTTTACACATTTCTATCAACAATGTCGTTCCGCTTACTCTGTATCTCTCACATGCCGTCAGACAGATTCGTAATGGTACAGTCTTATGTGCAAAATATTTAACGGAGTTCGCTTTGCTTCACCATTTATATTCTTCATATCAAATTCTTCATAAAAACACCTACAATATGATGAACAACTGTTCTCATCAAACTCTTCTGTAATATTAAACTACCACCCAATCCACGTAGGTCTGCGACAGTCGGAATTCCAATTGTTCTTTGTGACCAGAAATGTAAGTGAAAAAACGCAAATGTTGTAAATGATCGCTTTCCTCAGATCCATCTGTAAATCAGAGTACATAGATTGGTTGTGTACATCAGTTTAGAGACGACAAACAGGGAAGCCTCTCCTGATTATTTGTGCGATCTTTGACTTATTTTTCACAAGTGTAAATTCCGATTTGCTTGAGATCACTTATCCAATGGTGTTTTTCAAATTCACAGAATGGTCCCCAAATACGCACTAATTAGATGAAGGTGAAGCCCGTAAAATATCGATTATGAGCACATTCTGTTGCAAAAGTTGAAAACCTGAGTGAAACATCACTTGTTTTGGGCATTACACACATACTTCATATGTCTCTTTGTTTTAGGTTGTAGCTTTGGTTCTGGTGGTCTTGCCTGAAGCTACCCGTAATAAATAATAAAACCCCGTCTACACTTGTGGTTTCTCTTATCTGATTCCCCTTGGACAAAGTATCAGAAGAATTTAGAAGACAAGGTTAGACGATAAAACCAAGCCGTTTTGATATAATTCACATCTATATCACCACTTTTAAGCATGACTGTAAAGCCAATCCGAGCGCTAGTAACTTGTACCATTTGGCAATGACAAAATTTACAGTACGGTGCAATATCCATGACTTTGAAAACCAAATCTGTTTAGCTGAAGTGACCAGCATACTTCCCATGTGGTAGTTTCCACTTACTGGCAACTGGCCTACAACGGCGACGTAATGGATTGAACTGTTGACGTTATTACACTTTTGGGAACGCTTTTTAAGCCATTTGTTTGCCATAAGCTTTCATCACACGATAGCTTTCGGCTCCGTCTCATCTTATCTGTTCACTGTGAATACGACTTGTGCCCAGATTCTTCTTTGGCGATCGATGTCATACTTCATGTAGGGAAGCAACATCGGTGACTTCTCAGTGTTTGTTTTGAGAGCCGCAACCCGTTAGTTACATAAACAAAGTGACCTCTTTCACAGATGACCCTTGTTCAATCTTTTTCTAAAACTGCATCCAAAGGGTGAAAGTCTTAAGAATATTTGCTTTCTTGTTGTCACAGTGAACGAAGTTGAGTTCCACGAAGGTTCCAAACCAAACACAGCCAGTCAGTAATAAAGGAACGTCCCAATACTAGAACTAAGGTTGCTTAGAGTTACTGGTTACAAATTAATAGCCTGTGTGAGGGTGTATTTACGGGTTGTGAACAGTAACGGACATTTTGGTTCTTCGCTAACATTCTGTCGCTATTCTATACCTGGCTGGTGATACCTGAGTCCAGTTAGCAGATTGTACTTAACTTGATTATTAATTATCGATCGGACCACCACCAAAACAAGTGATTTATTCCCATTAGATCACAAGTAATGACTTCTTGCAGATCTGTAGTTCAAAAGTGGCAGAGGCTCTGAAGTCTTAGTAGTGCACCACACGTGTCTTGGTTCAGTGTATTACAAACCCACAGTAGACTACACCATCAAAAACCGTTGTACGCATGGTTGATCAGCAGTCTTTGCACCAGAAGACGTGTTTGCTACTTCATTGTTTTCGTATATCGCTTTTGGAAAATTTCTAAACGCACTCATCATTTGCTTGGTCACTGTTGACGGTGTTTTACTGAACACAGTGTGGAAAATGCTGCAGTTACTCTACCTAAAAGGAGCTTCTGTTTGAGCTTATTCGAGAAAACCAGTGCAAGGCTTCAGAGGAGAATCTTATTGAAGATGGGCTCTTGTTTGCCGTACCAAGCATACTAAAATTCTGTTCCACCATTCGGACAGCTGGTGAGTGGGTTTTATTTTTGGAACGTTTCTATTCAGAAGTGTCTGATGTATATAAGGGGTCCACTTTAATTGTCTGATGTGAACAGTTGGACGTCCGGGCTGGTCAACTGGTTAACTGATTGATCGGTCAGTTTATTTGCGTTCTACACTGGGTCACCAGATATCTATGTCTTCAAACAAAATTATCTGCGAAATATGTACCTCTGAGTTTTATTTCGTACTGTCTACTCAAGTCTATAACATAACGAGGGTATTTCCGTAACGAAAGACCGTACTTTAGGCTGCTGTCATAAAAATTCAAACCTAGCTAGCAACTTTCATCTGACGGACCAAGTCACAGGTTAATAAATTCCCTGAAACTTGTCTCGGTTGCACTTCCACATAGTAAGAGCATTGTTAGACCATCCCGTTTAGTCTGCTTTCCACTGATGTAATGTTTTTTAAGCTTAGAAATCAGAAATATGTGGTGGGCATAACAGTTTCTGTACAAGCGATATCACGTCACTACTAGAAATTTCTGAGTACAACCTTATAACCAAATAAAACGTTTAACCTCTCCTAAGAAGAAACTTCCCAAGAAGCTTAGGTAGGGGGTTTTTTGGAGTACAGGAAACAAAGAGAGTGCAGCAACCACAGTGGGTGAGAAAACTTATGACCGGAAGTTAAAAGTGTGAACAACAAATTTCACCTACCAAAGTTTACTTTTTATGCGTTTGTTAAAAAAGCCTTTAAGTGTTAGAGGAGCTCCAACCCTAAGAACTGTGCCAACAGTTAGTTGCAACTGAATGTTTATAGCTAATAATAATTTTGCACTGCCTACCGCAACACAGCTGTCGTTCAGCCTGTACTCAATCTCGAGTCATTCTGGTTGTACAAACGTCGACGGAAATGTTAGTCTTACAAAATGGAATCGCTCGGATATGTTGATATCGAGTCTTGTATATGTCGTCATCCATAGAAGATAAGCTTTTTAATCGGTTCCCGAACAATTCAGAGAATTCAGAGAATTTCATTATACTTTGTTGTCGTGGTTTCCGGAATTTCGAAACCATCGGTTCTGGAAACATTAAACTCCACTAAGACAAAGGACTAATTTGGATATGCTAGGCTCGAATTTTTAATGTTGTACAACACTGCTATCGTCCTTTTCATAAATTTTTATCTTTCGCTGAGCCTGTGCTCTTTAGACTGACTATTTCTCCGTAACAGACTGAATGATATGCTGCTGAATCAAGTTTGATTTAGAATTTTGACAGTGTTTGTTCAGAAAACAAATACACACTGTTCTGTCGAAACATTTCCCATCTATGTGTTACAACCCAAGAATTACTCCCGATTTCACAAAGTATTGTACTGTTTACCGTTTAAAATAGATAATGGTAATGCTATTAATGAGGGTAACAATAACGCCGGTGTTAATAGACGATAATATAAGTAACTGTGCCGGTGGCTTACTTGTCGAATGTATGAGTTTGAAAACGGAACGAGTTGTTGGACCGTGTTTTTCGTAGGAGACTGGGCATGATTTTCTGGGCATCAAACTGATCGCAATTGGTTGAGAGATAGAATTTATAGACGGAAAAGACTCGTAGTGTAAGTAACAATTATTGTCAGTTCGAAGTATTTTAATAATTGTCCACTCTATCAGCAATATGGCATTCCAGGTGATAGAGTAAAGAGGATAGGAACAACTACGTGGCACAGTGTCTTATGCTTCCCGATGGAGGTCTTATAGAAGTGTAACCTTAATGCAAGCGTTCACATGACCTTTTACTGCGATACGTCCATCCGGATTGTGTATCGGGGTAAACGTATGCTCCGTTTAGATAACACATGCTAGTCACGGGGTAGAAACCAAAAATAGATAAGAGAAAAATCTGTCGAAAGATTGTTGAATTTAATAAGTCAAACATTTTAACTTGTTTTGTCAACCACTACTAGTCAGTGAATGAGCGATTCAGGTCAGCTGTAGATATGATGACTGAATTATCCCGACCGCTGAGAAGATTGTTACGATGTTCTCTATTACAGCTGATGTTCAACGTCTGAACAACTGAATTGGCGCATTAGAAGTACAGTAACAATAGCTCATAAAAAGAGAAGCAACAGATCTTCCCAAAATCCTCTCACTTTAATTTGTATTCGGTCGAATATTTCCCAAAACTTCACTGCCGTTCGTTGACCTACTTCCTTATTCATCATGTTCCAAAGACTCCGTTTACTCGTATTCGCATTAATCACCCTACCACTTACGCCCCAAACGAAGTGGCTTCCAGGGTCCAATCTCACACGAGATTGAAATGTTTGTCTGTTTGTTCAGACTAAACAAAACTTTCAGATGGTAAAGGGGCCCACGAAGCGCTTGTGTTCATTTCAGTCAAGCCGTATGGCGGATATGTCAACTAGCCGATCCAGATCAAACAAGATGTCATGTGATCTAATCACAGTCATCCAGAGAGAGCCACCCTTAAATGCTTCGCCATAATGTTTGTTGGCTTATTGCGTCACATGCTCACTGACCGGGTGAACTGTGCACACGTTCACTTTGGGCGATCCATCTGTTGTCGTTGAGACGGTTGGAAAAAAAACATCTGCTCTGCTTCTTGTCTTCATTTGAGACAATCCAGTTACAACCGCAATATTCACAAAGAATTATCGCCGGTGGTCTTGATTAGGACGAGGGCTAGTTGCTGCTACTATTTGATCCGTTATCAGTCAAAGTCTTCGATTGGGAGACCTCGTTCAAAAGTAATGATATCTCGGGTACTGGCTGTTTTAACCGTATTATGCCTAGCTCAGTCCTGGCACCGATAGCTCGTGGGTTAAGGAGGTTGTATATTTTCTTGAGGCGGACTGATAGGCCTATTCCCTTTAGGGGTACAGGAACTGGCTTTATCACGTTGTGTAACTTGTTTGATGTCATTCGGGTATTTTCAATAAGATCTACTACAGGTTCGTTACTTTTTTCCAACAGCCCCTGTCTTTGGTGGACATAATGTTCGTTCTACTTTGGGATGAGATATATCCCAAACCGGTTATTCAGAAGAGAACAGTTTATTTGATAACAAAGCTTTTTCACCTCTGCTCACTCTACCAGACTCCACTTCGTGTAGTACGTGGTAACTGTTTCTGTTCCCAATCCGGATTGAAGTATCTTTTCGGTCGCAGCTGACTTTGATCATGTCTAGATTGACTGTGGCTGGAAACGGCGATCGTAGTTTATTGAAGTTTTGCTACAGAATGTGTGGTAATGTTTCGTAAATCACTCAGTAAGGTACTAAAAATCCGAAATGAAGGATCCCAGTCGATTCCGAATCACACACCCTGGTCAGCAATTTACGCTGGAATCTATCGACTTTGATATTCTAGTTGATAAAATTCCCTAGCGTCATTTTGTCCACTGTAGCTATTGGTTCGCTGTTTGGTGGCTAACAAAATGTTTGTATGTTAATGTTAAGCTGCTCAAAGCTCTGTGATGGACAAAAGTGATGGGTGAGCAATTGCACATTCGTTCTTAACTGAAGTATCTGACAGAAATAGTATGGCTTAAATTTCAGAGTCGGGAGTAAAAGTACAGTTGATCGCCGTAAGTGTGGAAGGTCAGCGCACAAAGGATATTTCAAAAACATTGGGCCAAATCACCGGCATCGGCTGGATAAAACGGCTGAAGTTGGGAAGCTCAAATAAGAAATCTGAGGCTCTATCATTGCTCAAGCCTGTGTTATTTAGTATGGATTTCAAATTTAATCTGTTCCATTCTGAGTGCGATTACTGTAAAAGGTGGACTTGGACTTCTAAACATGTCAAATGACAAAGCACCACATAGGTACAGACATTGTGACCCATACCGCTTTCCACAAAATTGAACTGATGCACCCTAACTAAACCGCTTACGTTTTGTTCAGAAATACTAGTGAGTTTGTAATTTATGGTGCCTGTCCGGATTTGACTTACCTAGATCCTCTATTTTCTAGGCGTCACTAATAAAGATGTTTATAATCAGCCTTCTGTGAAGTGGAAGAACTACGGACGAGATTAGACAACCATCTTGAGCTAGCAGCGAAGGACGTAAAACCATGTTTTGGAATCAAAGGTCCGTAAAAAATTTCAGTACACATGTGGAACCTCATCTTAGGATTTGTGGCAATTTCCAACTGTTAGTTTGTAAATATTATTTGGTTTATGTAACGGCTAAGTGACGTATGGCCTGTGTCTCGATGCCGGTTGTCTCTATGATAACAATTCTAATAACATCAAATTGCCTGAGTACACTTAATTAGCTAGGCGGGTTGTTTTTACCCCCCAATATCAATCCTAACATGTGGTCTTAGTCCACCTGGTCTGAACAGGCTCTCTGATTACTCAGAATAGCGATAGGGTTGTTAGTTAGGGTTGATGTTCCCGGTCTTCGTTTGTTCACCGAGCTTGGCATTTAGATTACAAACGTTTCATCACCAAACGTGGCCAACCACGTCATTAGTGCAAATGGAGACAACGACCTGGTGCAATTATCTCACAATTATGACGGATATCCTAGTCACTTTTGAACTGGCCCACATTAGCTTAAAACAATACTCAGTTAACGTTCTTGGACATACTCACTCGACGCCGTGCTGGAGGGTCTTTTCAACGTACGATCAATATTAAAGAATTAGCAGTACATCCAATGCAGACACTTTATCCACTGACGCAATAACGAATCGCACAAATGACCGACTGAACCACGAGAATCGGTAAACAGGTTAAGAGTTACGGTGAATTGTCTTCGATACGTGCAATGTTTTTTGCAAAAATGGAGCGATTAACAGACAACAGTTTGTAGCTTCACGAGAATAGAGACAGAATGTCACTGGTAGCCATTCAAAAGCGACACACTTGGCGAAACAGTCAATAGAAGACTCAGACGTGTTGCCAATAGAACACTCCATGCTCTGAAATAACGTCCTCTTTTTTAAACTCTACTTCAACTACACTTGAAGGATAAAGTGCATATTTCTGATGCTTATTTCTGTGCTCACCCATTTACTTGTTCTTGTGGGAATAGTTATTTGAGCCGAGCGACCAGGCCCTCTGTGTGCATTATCTAGCCTGGATCAACAGTGTGTTTATCGAGACGGCTGTCGGCGTAAGTATGGCACGATTTGTTAATTCGTGTCATGCAAATTCAGCCACCTCTGTTCGTACGATTTATTTATTCACTGACAGTCAGTCTATGGCTGGAGAAGCCAAATGCTAACAACGACTGAAACGATCGGAATCCGATTAAAACCATTCACCTTTGTACGCGTTGAAACGACCTGCACAGATCACACGACTGACAGTGCCCACGCCCACACTACGAACGACCAAACTGTATTGGTTCAAGTAGCGTCAAGGTTTTGACCTAAATGTATCAAAACGCTGTTGACACTTTTATGTATTTGATCTAATTATGCATGATTGTTGACGAGCTTAATCGCCAAATGTATTTTTAAAGACTACTTGAAGAGTTTTTAACCATAAAGTTTACTGCCACATTTAAAGTAAACCTCGCCAGTTACTCTATTATACATCTTATAAGGGTCCTCTTGAGTTCCAAAGAAAGCTCTACTGGTGTTATGGCGAAACCCGAAGCATTCCCCATAAAACTCATTACTTGTAGTAACAGCCATGTTGAGAAGGTGAATAGCGTCGGTCGCTTAGTGTGGGCTGTAATGTTGGTTTTTAACAATAGCTGCTTGTATATTCTTACGTGCATGTGTATGTGCATAAGCAAAAACGATACGAGTTTTCCATTCTAAGTAAACACACAATCTATGAGGTCACCAGACTTGACATGGTTTGTTGGAAAACATCTTTGTCTCCTTCTACCACCCACAAGCACAAGGAGAGGGCGTGTCGTTGGGATGCTTATCATTAGACTGTGACAATAATTGAGTTTATAGCTTGTTAATTGTGTACAGACGGCATCTTGCACAGAACTTTGCTCGATGTGAATACGCAGCCTACCACACCATTAATTGGCCAACTGTTTACATCAGAACCATCGTTGCGGAATATTACCTTGTTGTCTTTTGTGGAGTGGCTGATATGTAAGATGCATGACAAGAAACACTGCCCTATACACTTTTGGTCGCGTATTCAAGACCGTGGCAACATAAGGCAAGGAATGATGAGTGATCCTGAATGCCCTTTAAGTCAAATCTTCTTGAGCACCTCAGTTTCAGCGTTACTAACGCTGCCCAATACATTGTTGTGAAAGTTTTGCTACTAAGCAATTTTTGGCAAACAAAATGATTCACAGTACTCATTTTGCAAAGACCATATAAGCACACTTTTATGTGTTCTGCAATGTCCTCGCACAAATCTTCTGAACTTTTACAGACTTGCCCTAACTGTGCAACAATTCAATGTGAATAACACCTAATTGTCGTTGTTATTAGTGATACTGTATACGGTATTCGCGTGACCTTGGCCTGATATCGGTCAGTTATCTGTGCCACATTCTTTACGCGTCCTCACCAACAGCTTTCATTTTTAATCCTACGCAACACAATTTCACCAAACTCTGCAGGCGAATCAACAGAACCAAACTAATTGGCGATCGATTGGAATGTGAACTCTGAGCAGGGATTCGTCGAGCTTCTGTTTTGGGTAGTTGGGTGACTGATATGAGCACTCAAACAATACACAGTGATGCTGTTTCAGTTCGTGCTGAAGATACTATCCAACGAAAGAGAAAAAATGTGTTGTATCTTGTTGAAGAATGAAAGACTTGACACCGGATTAAGAAATCGAAACACGGAACGGATGACGTCTTTGGGGCTGGTCGTACAAATGGAGGTATTTGTAGGAACGGGCAGTGAATGATGAGCAGAAGAACACACGAATCCTAACGAAGGTCATATAGGACTAGGTCCTCGTAAAACCCTATAGCTAAAGTAGCTGGTTACGTTCACTTTGGCTAAAGAGTTACCCGGTCAACAAAAAGATCGACAACTCCAACAGTGGGTAGTGCAGTTTGCAAAAAGTCTGTTTTTTTTAGATACATTGGATCACCACTTGCGTTATTTTGACTACAAAAACTGTAATTCCCATCACCAAAAGTTAATTAGAAAGGGTTCGATAATGATACGATCAAACCAGTGAAGCAGTTAAGCAGTATTCATTCAGTTATTATTTTAAAGAATTAAAAAGTGACATCATCACAAGAACTATATGACCAGTGTTCATAAATGCGACCTTAAAATCACCATTAAAAGAGTGTATGCGCCCGTCATTGACAACGCTAAATTTGGGTCAGTCATGTGTAGGAAGCCAGACGAGCGCTGTTCTACAGTATCTGCCAACAACATCTTTATCGACAAACTGAACAGTCAATCTGTCAAAGAACATTTATGCTCCATTGTCGTCGACTTTGTCTTATCTACGGTAAAACGTCGTATATAAGGTAATATTTTTAACTGTAATGGTTTGGGCGAAATAATAATTGACAAGAAATGACTAATCTGGAATGTATTGACAAGCTTATATCAGGTACTGGCCAACAATACATCAAGCGTCAGACAACGGGTCGCTAGACCTCTAACATTCTTGGATACTTCCTTTAATTCAAACAAAGTTTGAACTGTTTTCAATGATACATATACGGCAAGCGTATTCAAATGTTTGTTACACACAAGTTCAAAATACTTTGCACTAACTCATCATAACTTAAACAACAGCGCGTAACAGGACCAGACAAAGCGTACATTTGGGACGCGATCCAAAGTGAACTCGAAGTAAGTAGTCGACCTGTAGTGGACAAATGGGTAAGCACAGTCAATACTCAGCACACTTTTAGAAAAACCCTGATAAAATATCATATACATCGGTAAAATATTTTACGTTCTTTTCGCTAAATCAGGATAGTTTTGGTCTTCCGTTACAACTACGGTCAAAAACAGCGGCGGCACTAACATACATTGTCCACCTACCCCTCTACCTTACACACATGCAGAGGAGACGAACAGCCAGAATTGCGAGTATTCCTTTCTTTCTGGTCGGATACAGTGTTTGCTCACATAGTTGTGGCTTCTGCTCCCCGTATGGTCAAGCTTCTCCGATTACTTGGAAAACAAGAAGTTGAAAGACAACCTGACACACGAGACATCCAACACACCAAGGCTGGTCACTGTCTTGGCCCAGGTGAGCAAAAGTACTCACCTTTACACTGCCGATCGCCGGTTCACATGACGTACTGCTGGAAACTTTGTTTGGCTAATGTCTTTATCTTCCACTCAGGTGAATCAAAGCAGTCAAAGCTGTAACGAATCCCAGTGGGCTTTTGGATAGCCAGTTATCTTACAAGCTATTCTTACAAGCTCATTTGACTTCCCTTGATAGTACTGGAAGTAAACTAACTAAGGTAATTTTGTCGGCTTCCCTACAGTGTCTATAACCAAAGCAGTACTTCCTGTGTCTCGTATATAGCGACGGTGACGGTGTTATGTTGTTCACATGACCATTGGTGGGGTAGATAACTCATGATGGGTTACCGATGTGAACAGAAATGTGTCCCATGGACGAGGAAAATCAATAAGTCTCTTTTGATCACCATTCCGTGCTCCTGTGGCCGTGGCTAATGAAAAAATGGCCTCTGACGCGGAGTTTATACTCTGGCTTCAAAGGATACGTATAATCGGAAGGCGAATAAAGCCAATAAAGAAACATATGACAAGCACACAGTAGTGTGGTTCAATTCGGAATGTTGCGAATCAGCAATTGAGACAATGGGAGCTTGCGCATATGACGGACGGGTAGGTTGATATGAGAGTAGTCCTCGACTTGTAATCCTTCTGTTGGGTGGAGTTGTGCTAGACATGGGGTCGAAAATCTTCAGCGTGTGACCGCATGTTGTTTAGCTCGTTCGGTGATGTCACAGCAGCGTGTGTTGTTCAGCTTGCCCTGCAGCACTGAACTGTCGTTCCCTTTGATGCGTCGAGTAGAAGTCCGTGAAAAACCGGAGTAGTTGTGGCAGTGTTCGTGGTCATAAGCCGTACCGAAGAACGAGTGATGTAATGTGTCGGTGGAACCGATGCTCACACTGTTGACAGAGTTGGAACCACTGCTAATGCCAGGCGCAGTGTCGGACCAGCCGCTTCTGTGGTTCACATCATCTCTTGAAATGTGGGACAGCAGGTTATCGACGTCGGGACAGGTTGTATACTGTACACGATATGTTAAAGAGGCAATTGACCTTAGTGCGTACACAGAAAGTTCAACAAGATAATTAGGGGGTGTGTACGGACATGTTCACGGAAGATGCGGTGATGAGTTTTACTTGATGGTTCGGTTGACAAAACAGCGACTGGTTAATTTTGAACGAGGTTATTCTAATCTCTACACAAACAACTTTCATAATATTATCTCCAACGCCACCCAAAATAGTAGAAAAGCTTTTTAACCAACCCGGTTAACTTGGTCAACGAAGGCATTTAGTGACGCATTCATAGGTTTTGTCCCATCTGATCAACCTAAGTATGTTTTTTTTAATTGTCTAAACTTCATCGTTTGACCATCCACGGTGTGTGCCTGATGCCATCACGGTGTGTATATCGAATGTATTGATTAAAAACTTCATTCGCAAGACAAAATTATCCTTGATAGTGGCACAATTTGTGGTTGAACATGCATGACTGGTCTATTTCAGGTACGTATCCCATAATAATTTTTGAGATATCAATGCCGTTTCGCAAATTTTCTACTGATAAAATGTAATTATCAATGCTTTGGGAAAACACCTGAAAGTCAGTGTGCGTCAAGCCCACATCTTGTCAGGAATCAACGGTAAATTAGTTATCTCTGTTTGGATTTTTGCTTTGGAAAATTTTGCAAACTGACTTCACTTCTGTACAACCGATTTTGACCAAAACATTCGAAAAAATCTGTTTATGTTTCCTTAACATTAAATCCTTTTGTCTGTGTGATTATCATGCATTAGTTAATGAGACGTTGATTACACATTAACCATTCTAATCAGCGCCTGCGCCTGTCACTAAGGGACCTAGTTACGATTGTTGCAAAGCTGCGTCCGCCTCGTCCACTCCGTATGTTCATTTCACCGACGGTTAATCTACCTTCATGTTCGGACCTCATTGCAAATTCTCAAGAACAGAACATGTGCAGCAAGCATAAAAAATCCGCGTGACATACACATGCAAGCAATAAATCTTGTCCCTCGCTTATCGCTCGTGTATACAAAATGGGTCGGGTCAAGTATTCGGATATGGTCGGTGCAATGTCGGAAGACTTGTTAGTCTGTCAATGCGAAATACGACTGGATTGAGCCCTTTGATTTGGAGACGGCCAGGAGTGCATGTAATGCATGAACCGATGTCGCGAACTTGGTTTCCGGGTCAAAACAAAGACTAAGATGGATGGTGGTGGACTGATGGGACAGTTCTGACAATGGCAGTCTCTGGACCGTGTGGTCGTATGTGTGTGTTACTGTTAGTAGAAGGGTTGTTTGGCCCTCTTAGGAAAGCATATGACATTTGGGTGAGATGTCGGTCTGGAAATAACTTTCCCTCCTGGTAAAGTCACTAACAACCAGACTAACTTACAATGAAGTTGACTGTTCACTAGTGTGAGGGAAGAAGCGAACACCCTCCAAACGATGCTCCACTGAGGTACACCCGACTTTGTCTGCCACTTCTTTTTAGCACAGTTCCTTTCCCATCTGCCCCCCTGTGGAGTCTGCTCGTTGGCAGCGACCATGATGACGATGCATTCCTCAGCGTCACTCAGAAAGTGTTGTTTGTTTCAGTTCCTTGTTTTGGTGTAAGTACCTGAGTTGATTGACCTTGGCCACCCACAAACTAGAATGGTCACACAGAATCCCACCCCTATTGATCCTATGTGGCGCCTCAGTATATAGGACATAAAATCAAGCGTTCTTCGGTCCCATCGTCTGGCCGACTGGTTTGAACAGACAGCCCAGTCTCTCAAGCTAGTTAACCAAAGACTGGGCGTTGGCCGTCATAGCAGATGTCAATCTGTGTGCCACCAGCCTGAATTTTATTAACGATAAATGATATGCGTCTGAAGATATACACTACACGTTCAGTTATGCATCTTCCGTCTACTAAAGTTTGTCCAAGTTGAAACCGGTCTGAGTCAATAGACTGCCCATGGTTGATACAAAGGTCATCAACTTTTGCAAGTATTTTCAACGGATGAAATACGATGTTTTGAAGTAAAGTTGAATAATCTCTAAGTGAAGCGTGTTTCGCTTAAGTAGACGACACCTGATATTAACGACTTGCAGCACACTGTGCAGAGTCATCACATGAGTGTGGGGTGTCACTCCGGGCCGCTTCTAATGCATTTACTGGTAGAAAAAATTGTGAGAGCTTTACCCAAGGTTATGTTCGTACCCTGCACCGTGAAGGTGAGAACGACAAACCTATCAGTTAAAATAATATCCGAATATAATACGGACTAAAAAGAATTAGGAAGGTATATTTAAGTAACTTTTTTAGTTATTACGGACCGATGACAAATCCCATACACTACCTGAGCGACGATCAAAGAATTGCGACTGATAAGTTAGACAGCCTTTTATAGCACTTCGAATACTCGTTACTCACGTAAAACTTGAAATAGTCCCGAGACTGTTGTTACTCCGGTCACAGTTGATTATACTCACTCAAATAACGCAGGAGAATTGCAGTCCTGGTAAACCATTTGAATAGAGTAGTAAGAAAACGTACACTGCGGTTTAAAGTTACTTTTTACACTCTCGTCGTCATTCGTTCTCTTGTGGTTTGCATAAAAACAAAAAGAATCGGTTCACAACAACGTTGACAGCTGGACAAAGATTGAGAATCAAATATGCCCCCAACCACTGTTCAACATGACTTCACAATATTTCGTAATTTGTGAGCTGTGAGTGGTTACTACGACAGTAGAGTATTCAAATCAACCTAAACTAATGTTTTGTTTTTGTGATCTGTGGTTGAGAATTGCCTGGTAATGGAAAGCAATTTGTTCCCGCTGTTTCGCTTGTTAGTAGGCGGAGCCTGTGAGGGTCTTAATGAACTTCTCATGGCCCTGATTGCGAGCGAATATTTCCGTCGATATAAGTGTTTTTGCATGAGGAGGCACTTCGGGGAATGATCACATTTATCGCCAGTTTAACGGTCATTACTGGGACTCATTCACTGCAATCCTGCTGAAGTCGAATAGTTGTAAGTGATATTACACTCACGGTGATTTGCAGTAAATAAAAGTTTGAAGGAGTCTAAGTCCGTTAGGCATTTCCTAATGGGTCTACTCCAGTCTGTACTCATCCAAGATTGAAGTTTACGAAAGTTTGATAGCCTCCGCTATCTAGTTCGTACGTTTGGTTGATGTGTGGTTTTCACCTTAGTGAATGTCAAAAACACGAGACATCAGTAATTGTTCGGATTGTGGAGATTCATGGCAAATGTTAGTATCCTGACTAAAACATTTCTTCCTACGTTTGGCAAAGCATGCCCAGGCCTGCAACATTGTTGCAAACCGTGCTTTGCCGACCATTATTGTAAACCAAAAGTTTCTTACACCGAGATGCTGCCCTGTAAATTCACGGACAATATCTTCCGCGGGATCCGCATTTCATACTCCAAATCCAGTCTAGTGCGATATAGATGTCCCTTCAAGGTCAACTTGTTCACGTACATCTTCACAGTATGTTGACTATCATCTTTTCATCACTGCTAACGGAAGACCAACCAGTGGTTTACTCACTAGAAAAACAATCTCCGAATTATTCATGGCTGTCCGTATTAACAAATTTGTTGCGTTTGCTGTACACATTCGATCCTATTAGGGCCATAATCAGGCTCGCAACACAGAGACATACAGGCATCTGTTGTACCAACACTTTGAATGTTCACTAATTTCTCAAGTGGTAACTGATGAGCGGTGGATGCTGAAAAGGGTGGATGATATCAACAGTAACAAAACAATTAATGCACAACAGTTAATTGGATGGATAACGAGTTGGTGGAATAGAAACGCTCACTAAGTGTAGGGTGGGACCAAGTTTACAAACAATTGTTTCAAAGTACATAAAGCCAGCCTCAGTCGAGTGAGTACGATCGCCTCAGCAAACCGTATTGCTTTACTTTGTTTTACTAATTTAAGAACAGGTACAAATGTTTGCAATCCAACACAGTTATTCATTCGAAACACTACCGAAGTTAGCACACACGGTGTAAAGAACACTTTGTAAACTGTGGGTGGTAAAAGGAAACGTTCAAACTATGGAGTTGTTGATGGATAGGGAACTGTGTTTCACTCGTAATGTGTTATCGGTATCCATGAGTGATAAAACAATCATCAGTGTTTTTGTATCATGGGAAGTTTGAGCAATTAACACTGCTGGAAACAAACAACAAAATGTCACGTTATATCGTAATCATCAGCATCATAATCGTCGCAGACAGCTATACGTCACAGTTTCTTATTAGTGGTTAATTGTCCCACAACCTTCAATAAGAAGTAAACCTTGTACTAAAAATAGTTACGTTTAGATTCCAACATTCAGCATATAGATGCCTACACCTTGGAAACAAACAACCGTTATATTGCGGGTTTTGGGAATTCCTTGTTTCGAAAGAATGTGGATAGTTGGATTAATAAATTCTCGAATGAACGCCTACACACCCCGACTGGATGGATGTCTGCTTAGTCTAAATTGCGTTAACCTATAGGTTTATTTCATTGGCTGTGCCACATTTATCTCGTTTGTGTCAGTAATCGTGTACAGTGGAAACGGGATGACCGGTTTTAAGTCAGCCATGCTCGTTCGTGGGGTGTGTAAGGCTTTTTTTTTACAGAGTATCGAATTTTACACCAATCTTCATCACCTCTATACTATACGATTCTTTCAATCTTCAGCGCGGTTACTAGCTTGTTTTGACAAAACGAGAAATGTCTTGCCTATTGAAAGAAAAATTTAATCTGCTCATCCTGGTTCATTGTAGTCAGAACATTGTTTCACTTGTCGCGGTGCGGACAATCGGCTCAGGTAGCCGAAGTTAGAAAGTGGTAACAAAATCATGTGACAAATCGGAACAACTTTAAATCGGAGCCATTTTCTTCTGCAGCGTTTTCTGTTTCAGAACTATGACAGCCACTCGGCAGGAAGTGTGATGCTTTCAACGGAAGCCTGTTCAGTTTAAAAACGGTTGCATGATTGGCAGTTCACAATGGACATCTGTTTGAGGTTGCTGAAGTATTCATCCACCCCTTTCACCACAACACAAGCCTGTTTCTCCCAACTCCGCGCAGTTCCATGACTGCTTTTCATGGTCAATCATGCCACTAGTGGATGTGAGTCATTCACCTACTACCACTTGAACAAGTGTACAATTTGAAAATGGAAACGTAAAAAGGTTTTACCACTTCCGAAAGCGCTCCTTGTGCGATCTCTTGTTAGCTAACTTCTTGTCATTTTCCGAGTTAATTCGTGGTTTTACTCGGAACTTGTTGTTGCTATCCACATCACCTTCCAAGTGCTACAAGTCAGATCATAACTTTTTAGTCGACGACTGTAGGTAAATCATTCTATCGAACCCCACTCCTATTATATAGGACGGAACAGGGTAATGGTAAAAATCAACGCTTCGCATGTCTGATTACACGTGATCTTATGGTTTATTCTGGAAAGTATAAAAGACTGACGGTACGAAAAGCGGCAGTCATGGATTGAGGGACGGGATAAACTGACAGGAGAGAAAGTCTGCAACCGGCATTCGGAGTGGTTTTGTATAGATTAGAAAAAATTAATGAATGCCTTGAGTACTACGTGGTTGCTTCCCCAGTTAGACAAATTTTACACTAATCTTTACTGCTCCAGTTAGCGAAAGTAGAACAAAACTGCATGTTTGTTCATGAATTGATAGGACCGACAGGTATGCTTTACATACTGATGTTGACAAGTGTCAACATACTGCTGGGCTGTTTGTTGGTATTTGCAGTGAATTATTGCGGAAAGTAAATTCATCAAATTCTCGGAGTCATTGAGATGTTTACAAAAACATCCGATCAAGAAACAGCAACCAGGTTTTTCTACCCCTACTAGCCTGCTCACATCCTCGCAACAGTTGTTATAAGTAGTCTATTGAAGCATCCATTATAAGGAGTTTCACAAAGTATTAGCCCAACACTTGGTATTCGTACAGTTCATTGCAACCCGGCTAGAAAGTCTGGGTACTGAATTCTTAGTGTGGTTTGATAACGTACACAAAAAAACCATGACAGTTTCTCTGTTGAACCTTATAGACCGTAAATGATAGCGAGTTGCTTCCAGCGGGATCGTTTCAAAAAAACATTTATATGGTATGAACTCAATCCGTCCACTTCATATTAGACTGTCGGGTGGCTATCATACAGCTTGGAATTAAGATTCATAAAATAAAACTCACTGACTCAAGCCTCCATGTCGATTTCCTTATCTCTCTGATATGAATGTAGAGTACAGGCTGCAATGGAAACATTCTAAAACTATCACTTATCTGATTACAACAGGTCATACTGTTTTGTGGATCTCGACACCATAGTAAACGGTATGAACATCTCTTTCAGTGATACGATGTTATGAATAGGCTATGTGGTGGAATTAACTGGACTGACCTCTCAGAAGAGCGGGTTTGAAAATAAACTTTCTGAATGATCAAAACTACAGACGTCTTTTCTCCAATCAGAGTAGCCAATGATTTGTTGCAGAGAGTCAAACCTTTATACACCATAACTCGTCAAGGAAGTAGTCAACAAATGTTTGGGTCGGGTACAATATCTATACACACTAAAAGGGAAAACTATACTCACCAATGATTTTTTATTGCTTACATAGCTTTTAAGGTGACAGCATTCGTGGTGGCCTTGATGTGTAACGTATTTAGCTGTATTCTTGTAAGAGGGAGATAATTTTTATGGTTTACTGTCCTTGAGTTGGTCAGAAAACAAACTGTGTTGGACATCTCACAAGGCGATAAATAAAACTTATTTATATCACTGGTGTATGATCGATAAATCTCTGAACATCGAAAACGAGCTGACAGAGAGTGTCATCATACATGCCTACGCGATGACTTGTGGGAACAAACCAGAGGAGTAACCGATCCAGCCGTGACCAAAAAATTGGGCAGCGTGTCTCACTATAAGCAGATGCTGCATGCAAATAATTTCTTGCCAAACACTAGTTTGGGCGTCCTGTAGTCGGACGATAGAACATGATTCTTTAGTTATTTTCGGTTATTGGGCTAGATTGCCTGTCAGTGGACAACCAGTTTACGTGCAGTAGATTTTGTGACTGAGGGTTGGGGACCCTCGCAGGCGCCGTAACTACGCCAGGCCAGTGGATTTTCCTCAGATGCACTATGTTTCCAAATGTCCGTTTTATCAGCTTCAACAAGCGCCAAAGTTTTTGAACCGGTGTACGTACTGATTTTCTGGTATGTATTGTAATATTTAAAAAAAAAACAGAGAACGTCCGGGTAAAAAGCATACACTCCACCGTTTGTGTGCCTTTTGATCGTGACTACATGATTCGTGGACAAGTTTAAGTTCAATCTTATTGGAGCCCTTGAATCTTCTTTGCACACGAAAACCGTAAGTCTGGCGTCGTCAAGCTACCAACAAAAACAACTGCAGTGACGAATATGTACAAATAATTTTGTTAACGCTGAACCGAAATTTATTGATTAAGGCTGTTTGATCCAGAAATTTCAAGGGGTTCTGAACATTTTCCGCGTACTTCCCACATTCGAAAAATTAACATATCATAGGTAAAACGAAGCGTTGGCGATTTTATAACAACCGGCAATCAACTCAATATGATCAAAAATAAACCTTTCATAAAGCAGCTTCTGGCAATGTACTTGGCAGAGAATCTGAATGAAATAGTCAACCTTCGAAATATGACAGATGCAAGTTTTACACAGTGACTCGTCATTCCCGAGGTTACAGTAACATGTGTGTTTCCGACTAACTGTATTACAGATTTGGTATTGTTAAGCCAGTGTGGAATGCTTGCATCTACCAAATCTCGTCTGGTGACTTGGTCGCTTGTTCTGCAAAAGAGGTTGAGTCCCGAAAAAACGTTATCATCATTCATATTTATTGACTGCCTAACACTCATCCCGTGGGTTTCTGGAACTTTCTGAATAGTCACGTACACGTGTGAACCTCGGCTTAGAAGAATATCACTTGAACCAGTTTGTTTCATCAGTATTTTAATACGTTTGTCAAAAAATTTGGTAGTCAAGAGTTAGAACTGATCATTTCACATCAAAGATATTTTCAAAAGGAAAGACAAACCAGGATTCAGAGTGGTTAACTGACGACAGAAATCACCCAAACAAAATGAACAAAAATCTAGGAAATCTTTTGTCACCTATGAGATGCTTCTGAACTGCTCCTTTGCGCAAATCAAAAGAGAAACGGTATTAATGACAGATGTGTGCACAAATCGTCTAGCGAGCAACTGGGTATATCCCGCAGTCAAGGTGTGTTTCTCATACGGTCAATTTCGCAGTTTACTCCACTGACGGAATAATACAAGATATCGAGCGCGCGGGTTTAGTGAAGGGCTTGTACTATACCGTATGCAATCCCTGAGTAAAGGCATTAGAAGTCAGTTAAGATCCATACCAGTTCTAAGCATACTAACAGTGAGAGATGCCCAGAAGGCATCTTGAGGCCCAAGAACGGGAGCTCCGCGAATCCATGCCCGAGAAGCATACAACACTGCCAACTTCGAAAGCTGATCGAGACAAGCAAAGACCACGCCACAAACGATCTCGATCACGAAAATGCTCAGCTAATCAGACAGTAATTTAGAGCAACATAGGACGTCTAAATGTAGAAGCAACCAAATTCACCAAATCCAAAATTGCTGTAAGCAGAAATTATTGTGGAGATCTATCGAATAAAAAGCGGCGGAGTCTGAAATAATCCAGTATATTTATGTTAGTGCAGGGACCAGACGGTGGTTTTCATTTTCACTAATGGTTTCATTTCTAATGTTTTTCCGTCACGTTACTCTTAAGCCAATTTTTCCAATTCATTATACGCATTACATTTTTGTTCAACTATCCTTGTTTACAAGTGGTCCGTAACCATGTTCTTTTGGGCGAGTTTACAAGAAAAGTAGATTGTACAGAATGACCGTCCTCAATGTTTTCCGAGTGAAACTGGTCAGTGATGTAATCGCATAACCAGATATAAACTCACAGTCTAGAAAAGCTTTCTTAGTACAGCTGAATGGTATGTGAATATAAAGGTTGCATATTCATACTGACATTTTTGCTAATCCACTTCAGGGTGTGACATTAAGCTCAAACTCCGTGGTTACTGAAGCTCACCAGTTGCTCATGTTCTTGTTCAGAGCTGGAGTCTAATTTTGCCCCTCGCAAATGTGTGGGACATGTGTGTTTTACATCACCTTAATCTGACAGGCAAACAATTCACAGATGCAAATAACCCGGCATTCACTAGAACAAAAAAATTAATAAGCGTTGCGGTAGAAGCTCGTTGATAGCGGGTCAAGGTTGGTGAGAGATTTATAGCAAAAAATTATTAGGAAAGTTGATAGAGACAACGCTAGTCAGACCAACACGAACACAGAAGTGCATAACACATTTAAGTGGGTTTTGGCCTAGATATTAGTTTCTAACCATATGCGCAAGCCGAGTGACAATTATCCACAAGCTGAACGATAAACATGGTGCCTTTAAAAAATCTCTCCTCATACTGATTCTAAGATTCAAGTATCTGTATGTTTAAACCAAATATTTGGGTCACAGAAACGCCAGTGAGAAGTTTAGATGTTAGAAATGAAGCGCCGCCATTATATTAGGGAAAAATCTTTGAGGCAGAGGTAAGGGATTACTACGATTATCCACCGTAGATCCACAAACTCTTCTAAGTGTAGCATCGTCCGTCTATTGTGAAATTTTAATACAACTCAAAATGGGTAACATCCTCCAAAATATGTTTTGTGGCTTCATGCCCAACCTCTTGATGGTTAACACAGACCCTACAAACATACTGTGTCTTAAGCAGTACTAATGAAATTATCGTATTATTCTAACGCAGGATAAAACAGACAGGCTTTACCTGGTTTACACTTTTTTTTCCAGCTAGCATAAAACGCCATTCTGCAGTTAATTAGCCCAGAAAATGACCAAACCGACCGGAACGAATCATTGCATTCTGGTTACACTGTGCGATTCTGCATTTAGATTTTTTTTACTCTGAATGACACAAACACAAGGGTGCCAACTACACTGCCTCAGTTTCACCACCCATCACAATATCGGATGCATTCTTTAAAGCGGCTGAGAATTAGGTCAGTTTTTCTGAAACCCTACTGTATAAAAATAGCGGAAAAAACTGAATGCTAATCTAATTAGGGTGTCCGAAATCACACATACACGCATTCGCGCCTAAACTGTCTTCAAGGAAAGTTGAGCAATTTATGTATGCGGTCTCAATTGACTGCTTCTACTGGATATAATTTGGTCAGAGGTCTATTCAATAGGCTTGCTTCTTAATACTGACAACCACGATGAAACAGAGTCCAGAATTCGGTTTCGCTTGGAAAATCCGTACAGTACCAATTAAAGATTCAGTTCCCTCTAAAACACTTGTAGTCTGTGTTTCTGGTAGGAAAATCCTGTCAGAAAATAACCGTGCCTTTTCATAATTCACTAAGGTAGGATGCCAATTTGCGCCTTACTGTTTTGAAAAGTCTAATGCCCCCATATCCAGTGATGCGACTAATCTATTTTCATAAAAAATCTGCAAATGACTTGAAAGTGGAAGTTTCGAGCGAAGTGAACACTGACACCGGTGTTGCCAGCGAGTTGAACGCTATTCAACTGATATCGCACTGGGTGTGAGAGACTTGGTCCATCTGAAACTTCGGCTACACGTTATCAGATTGTTTCAAGAAATGATACAGTAACTATTCCGTTAACCCGATAGCACCTCACTATCCTCGGTGTTTCGATAATGTGACTGTCCTTACCTCTTGTTGGTGTCATTAACGTTAACACGACTGTTGGACTGAGTTGTATGATCGCGGCTTGTCTCAACTTGGAAAGACAGTTCTTTTGAAAGTCATCACCGGTCAAAGATACCGAGTGTCAAATTTTGCGTTGCAGTTCATGGTATAACCGCAGGATGATCGTGTTGCCGACGCCAGTCATTTTGAAGAACAATAGCAAGAAAACAGTTTCAGCGGTTGTTGTGTTAATGAACTGAAGGAGCGGCTGTCCGAAGTACTATCTGCGTGCGTTTTCGCTCATCTCGTTGATTCGTGATCAGCAGTGTTTATTTTATCTACTAGGCAATAACGACGTGTACATTTTTGCAATCACGGGACGTATTAAATAATGAACCTTACAAACCTGCACATGTTTTCCATTTCACATAATGAGTTGGATTAAATAAGGTGAAGAAAACATAAGGTTCATAGTGGATAGAATTCTAAACTATGTTCAGTACCATAGTCTAGGATGTACCATATTGCGTTTCAAGTATGACCAACCATAGTTTTCAATGACACTAATAAAATCTTTCCCATTAAGAATTATCAAACAGTAAGATGTCAGTCAATTTGCCATCAATGTGATTAACTTCTTGATGGTCTCGTTATACCCATCGTTTTCCGCTTATAAAAGGTCCAAACACTAACAACACTCAATAGCACAATCCACCTGTCATCAGGATTATTGGGACAATTAAAGCTTACCAGTTGTTTCACCTCACTTCACTACTACATAAACCGGAGTAACGAGGTTCCGCACACTATAGCCTAAACGTGCCATTTGAGAGAATAAATCCGAAGCAGACTTCGTCATACATTGACCACGTTCGTTCTAACGGCAAACACAATTAACTTACAAAACCTGGAAACTTTTAACCCTGATCTTGTCTGAATATAAAACTTTAGGGAACTAACAGCTCGTCGAGTAAGCAAAAAGGTCCGGCCAGTTCTAGTTACCTGTCGAAAAGAAAAATATCCTGAAGGAAGATTAAGGAACTGTCCGTCTTTCTGTCCATATTGGGAATACAGAAAAGATGTGTTAGTTTATTAAAACGAATTAAAGGGATTAAATCTTACCGATTATCTTTAAAGGTGCACAACCAAGAATTTTGATGCTGCCATTTTTGCTTCAGTGGTGGAAAACGGACTCGTTGAAATCTTCTGGCCAACGATGATCTGAAGGCGATTTGTCTTAAAAAAGTTCATTACTTCAGAGAATGTACGTATATATACACAAAGTTGACTAGTAGGTTACCTCTGGTCAACTGACACTACAATTTTTTCACTGAGTGCATTGCAACGCGCTCCCCAGTAAATGTTTAATTCGTTTTGCGGTTATTTGCTAGAAATGTTCCGATCCGCTTTTTGCATACCTCTTCTTTTTTCTGATGTTAACCACGAGTCTAAAATTCGTTAAATTTTTTTGACCAAGTTTGTACAGACAACAAAATGTGATTGCTAACACTAGGACCATCGGTATCACTGAAATAAAAAATTTGTTTGAGTATGAAGGCATGGTAAAATAAGTCTGTTGGGCTTACAATGATTTCTGTCATAATATTGGGCTAAGTTGATGAAGACCTGCCAGGTGAAATGAGACGAATTTATGAGTTTCTCTAGAGTGAACGCTGGTTATGTTAGGAGTGTTTCTGTGTTTCAAGTCTGCTGACTGTTTCAAGGTTGGTGTGATCAACCCATGTGCTCATAATTCTCTCAGTAAAATTGATCACCTGACGAATACTATATGTACGGTCATTTTATGAAGCTTAATTTCGAAACAATGTTGGTGGCCCCATGTTATCGACTCTTTTCTGTAAAGACCATGGTTGGACGATCTACCAGTCACTTCATTAGTTCATGATTTACCAGGTGGTACCACCTCATCGATGATGGCTTTATGGGGTAGAGTTTACAGGTAATATCAAAAATCTGTTGACTCGAAAAACTCAGTAATAACGATTGGGACCGTCTTACTCTACAGTGGCCGTCACGGTGAGACTAGACCTTGACGTGGTGTGACGGCTTGCGCATTTCGATGACCTTTTGGGCTAAACTGGACAGAGTTACTCATACCAGGCAGGCCAGCAGGTAGAGGTCTGACAAACCACAGTCTCCTGGTCCTCCAGGTTGGGGGTTGGAAGATGGTTGGCATCTCTTCCTGAAAAACGTACCATCTCTGGTACACCGCCACCCACCCGCTGCCTTGCGGTACAGGCTATTGAGCCAAAGGCTTTGGTTGAGAACCCTAATCGTTCTCCTGTCTAGGTCTGGGCGTCCTGGCAGTATCTCAGCCCACACACAAC
>QNGE01000222.1:221126-329240 GCA_008508345.1 Paragonimus westermani | reverse complement strand
TGATGACGCCTTACTCTCACTTGCAGCTCGGTTGTGTTGTTTGCAAGGTGTAGGCACCTTGATGCTGAATGTTTGAATATGGACGTAGTCATTTTCAGTAGTTAGGTCCCTTCCCGTCCCCTTTTTCTTCGTTCTCTCTCTCTATATATATAGTTTGCTTTTTCCTCATGGTTGTGTGGCAGTTAAGCATTAGTGTGAACCACTGATGTATTGCTGTCTATGATGAGGAATCTACAGTGGCACACGTGTACAAATATTTAGTACTCGACTTTAAATGACTTAAAGGCATATATTTCCCATCATCATAAGTATGCTAATCAATATCTCGGCTGTAAAAAGTTAACCACCTCCGTAGCCGAACTTGGACAGGGTTGCCTGTCCACTCAGGACCGTACAAGTTTTATAAATAGTTGACAAAAATAACCACAAAAATATAGGTCTACTCAGGAGAATTTCCAGAAAGATTCCTTAAGGAATGCTCTGTAATGCTTCACTCAATATTACACTCTCTTGTGACTTGCTGTCAAGCCTGCAAAATGACATGACACACATTAGGGGTAATGAAACACAGATTACAAGAAGCATCATAGAGCTCAAAGAAACCTCTGACAAGACTGCGCGGTGAGTTAGAAACCCTGTTCAACATCGGATGCACTTTGGAGCTCGTCACACCTATTTAAAGCTTGCCCGAATGTGCTGAGAACAACGGCGAATAAGACCTCGTCGATAAAGCTTATATACCGAGGTAGCTAACCATTGTATTACCAGGAATCGACTGCATTGAAGAGTTCGCTACAATACGACAGCATGACATACTCAATTACGCAAACACGGCCGAATACGGTGTCAGAACTAGACCTAGACAGGCCATGTGCTCTCTTTCCCATCTCTTCCGAAACTACTTCGCAGGTTGTCATACGTGCATAGCCGGCTACGTTGGAGGTTAGTGGAAACGCCTTTGCAGATTAGTTACTTTCTCAGCATTCTTATTTTGTTTTATAGCCACACTATATTCCTTATTTTTATGAACCGTTCGGTGTGTTTTGTTTCCCGACCACAGAGGCAGCAAAAGTGTGCAGACAAGGATCATTTTTGAATAGTGCGTTGGTTATGTGTCGCTGGTGCTGAGGATTACAGAATGGTATGAATTACATTCAAGACATAAGAGACGGATATCTTGAGGTTTCATGACGATCATGCTCTAACCGACACTCGACGACCGGTTTGGTTGTTATTTACATCCATCAGGTGGTCCGGGAGGGGTTCGAATTAGCAACCAATCTTGGTACTGTACGAATTTCTTATTTAGACTGCCTCCAATCATTTGTATCTCCTTCGTGGTCATCTTTACTCTTCTATTCAGTTGCGAAACTGTAAAGAACTCACGCAGGTTAGAAATACTGTCGTTAAAATATCCTTTGTGACCGTCACACCTATGATAGTTGTTGATTAAATGTATGGCCCTGAAGGATTGAGGGGAGAATATTGTCAAACTTAGTACATCATCAATATGTACACTTCTTTATCATAGCGGAGAGACGAAATTTAACCTCCGATCAGAGTGTAAAAAATCTTTTAAAAATGATGATGATGATGGACTTGTACGAGCTTCGATTTACGACCACTACTTACAGATTAACACAACAGTCTTTGGCGTTCCTAGGTATTTATTTTTCACAATTACACGTGTTTCAGCTATTTATTTGGTCAATTAAGGTACAGAGAACAGGTCTATCAACAAGTATGATGTGGTTTTCCGTTCTTGTCCACTACATCACCGTGACAAATCTATTAAGTTAGTGGCATCGTACTGCTTAGATAGACCTGTTCAATTGCATTGTTATTGGTAATGCTAGATTTCGGTTAACATAAATTAAACATCAATCCAAATTTATCAGAGCTTTCGTGTTCACATAGTCCGTTCAACTGAGCTTTCTCTAAAAAGGCACTGGAATGGAGTTTCAGCCTTGTTAGAGCTCATCGCTATTGCAAATTTTTGCCACAACCAGACTAAAACTAAGAACACGCTCACATGAGGTAACCCTACTGGCCGCTGTATACACTCTTGAGTAAAATACAGGTTATTCACCGAAAGACTGTGTTGAACGTTTGCATGTGAACAATCAGTCTAGTCTAATATGGGGTCGGTGGCGTAGTGGTCAGTATGCAAAAGGAGCTCTACTGCTTGGGTGTTAATGCGTTCAAAACAGTAGGTCCTTTAGACGGGTGTTCTGTATAAAAGACAGGTTAACCACGCTGAGCGTGATAACAATGGAGAAGGTGGTGGTGGGGGTACCTTGTTCAGTCTATGCCGAAGCGCTCTGGACGGTAAAAGACTATTCACACAAGCCAAGTACACGGCTGTCTTTTTTCTCGAAACATCAGTTTCGGAGACTCCTTGCTTTGACCGTAATAATGGCTAGGCGGCTAGTTTCCGCTTTTATGGAGTGCGACGCTTGAGTTTATCGCACATACTTCATATAGGCTGGCTTGAAGAGTTCATTATAATCAGTCCTACTTCATCAACCATGGTCAGTGTCATTTACACGAATTTTCTCATTAAACAACATGAAGCAGGTAGCCTTTTGTGTGAAACTCAGACTTGTCAATGGAGGAGACGCTACCCAGTCTCAAAACACATCGATAGGTTGACAACACAGTCTTACACCTACTGGAATGCTGCAATCGAAGACATTCAGCCAGTGTTGGGAATACTAAAGACAAACATTTGGCCAAGTCATCGTGACTGCTCATGGTGGCTGGCAAATGCTTTTGACGGACTGACTTGACCCGCATACCGTATTGTACACATGTTTTCTTCCTCCAGCGTTCAAAAATGTCCTTGTTCTCTAGACAACCATATCTGCCAAAACCTTTTTCGTAGCTAAACGTTTCACCCGTAAACGAACGGCATAGGTTGCTTAGCATAGCTTAAATGATGAGCGAAACTTCAAAAAGCACAACATCCTGCCTACTAAGTCAGTTTATTTTGATGTGTGCAGTCAGCGAAACCGTTTGTTAACTCAACTTCAGGCTCATTCGCTGCTGATTACATAATAACAAAACCGACTCGCATAAAGATTTGCCATTTTACGTCTGAATAAAGCATATCGTATGGCTCAGAGCGACAGTGCATTTTGTGTCCTCGGTCAGTCAAGTATTAAACTAGTCTGGGCAGCTGCGATATATTTCCGAAAAACTAGACACCTATTTACAACAGAACATGCTAAGAAACCTGCCACTGAACTAATGTCATTAACTGCTAACCACGAGTTAATGTTTTGTTGCCAGCTCAGTGTTTTTGAAAATCTGTCCATCCTGTTTATGTAGGATGTCTTTTCTCTTGTTTTTCGGCATTGCGCTTGCGGGATCTTTTAAGCTTACGTGAGCCTTCACCGTCGTATGACCTCATGATTTGTACTACTGGCTGTTCACTCTACTCTTTCAGATGCGAAAATATACTTTTAACAGTAGTTACTTGGTTGAATACTGACCAGTTCAATCATATCCTTAGTCCATGTTCCTTTTGTCTTTAATTAATTCAATTCTGAGTTGCATCCGATTGTACGCGTAACATTTGTTAATCACGTTCCGTGCAAAGTAACTGACGAGTGCTGTCGAAGTGTCCCTGTAAAAATGACTCGGTTAATTTTATCTTGCTTCGAAACTTGATAGGTTTATTGAAGCCGATAAGAACTAAGTGTGGCCACAGCTATTATGGTTGCCACTTGAAAATGGCCAAGGGACTTGGGGATAACCGTCGACTTCTTCCCAACTGAGTTAGTACGAACACTTCAGCTCGGAACACTCTACCCCATGCAATTCGATTCGACCGGCGTACAGATACGTACGTACGGCTCCGGATACTTATTCGACTATATACAAGTTCTTTCATGTGTGCTGGTATTTGTTGTGTTGAAGTGTACATCCTTTGGTCATCCAATGAATTTATACGTACTTGAACTCTTCCAAGCCAGTGTACACTGGCCAGTATTGTGTTTACCCTATGTGGATTTACTGTTTACAGGAGTCCCAAAAATTAACAGCTTGTGTAGATCCCGAATGGCATTCTGAAACAGCGAAATATCGTGTAAGTATAAATATATGACCTTCGAAAATTCAAGGTGACGTGATATGGTAACCTCATGTATGAGTTCATGAATCCATGTATATTGAAAATAACGGGGTATAGGGACTAACCCTTACGATTATTTAAAGGCTCACTACAATCAGGTAAAGCATGCTCTAAGGTGCTGAGAACAAATGAAAGTTAAGCCTATTTGAGAACCAAATGTATACGTACACCACAAACCAAGTCGTTGCATTTTACTCCAAACACACTGAGTTGAGTGGAACCATCACTTCACATTGTTTGCACTGAGGTGTTTATATCCAGAGGTTACCGTGACAGTGTTCTTAAAATTCCATCCTGCCCACAACTAGGAATAACTGCGGTTCCATGCTTATCGGAGTAATCATGATGGCACGTCGATATGATATTTGAACTCTGGATGGAAGGGTTGTATTTTCATATGGAAATAAATTGCAGTTGAAAACGTTCCTCCTACGGTCTTCTGTTGCACACGAGCGGTTATAATACAAACCAGCAAGCCAAACGTCACAACACTTTGATTAATTCTCACAAAGTTGCTGGGTCACGTAGTTGAATATATTCTCCCGCGTTCATTCTGGTCAATAAGACGTTGATAACCAACCATACTACACATACCTTTCTGGATGAATGAATCAATATTGAAGTGTTGTGGAAGATTCTCGTTTTAATAAGTGGTACATTGAAATATACACGCTTACCACTTAAACAAGCCGCTTACGGTCACGTTATTATTTTAATCACCTAAAGGGAGAAAACTCAGCATTACTATGTGAAATGAACTGTTGGGAAAATTAGTATCGGAGTGAGGTATCATCTAAGTAGTCTTCAAACTAGAGGACAACTTAGTGGACAACACTGTTAGGGCCAGAGCGGCAGACCGTAAACTCATCCTTAAGGCACAGCGAGGCCATCCTAAGGAATACTTGTGCAGCTGACTTCTCCTGACTGAGGCTTGATATCAGCCATCTCTTTTTTCAAATTTTTTTGTAGAACTCAGTCTGTCATCATGCAAAGGAAACGCCACACCCCTAACTTCGGGGAGACGTCGTCTAAGTGGCCATAATTGTATTAAGCATCAGAGTGATTCTGTGCCACCAAGTGGCTTCACTGGTGTTTGTCCTGCATCCATAGTTGTTCCTGCCATTTCGTACTGATCTGACAAACACAGTCCAGTCAACACCGCTATTTTGTTTCAAAGACACAAACACCTGACAGGTTGCATACTTTTGGAAAGCTGTGAAAATTCTGCAGGGCATTTCGAACTGACGGCGCGTAGACAAAAACCTTCCGGTCAAACTGAATTCACGTAAACTCATGCGCGCTGGTCGCTGAATTTGTATATAGGTCCATCTTAGTGACAGCAGACCAGCTGTATTCGCATGCGAAAGAGGGTCTAGCAACAAGTAGTCTAAGTCCGGTTGTAAATCGCGCGGCTACGAATGTACAATTGACGTCAAACCTCTTAAAAACAATCCACTTTGTACTTACCACTCCAACAGTTTCTCTACCAAGTTTACCTACGCATTCCGCCCACTGGTTTGTCCCTATCAGATGAAAGAAAAAACATGAATCACTGGAGGGGCCAGAAGAAAATACCACAACCGAAGTTGTTACCGAGTTTTCAGCAATTGGTAATGGATTATAACTACTCAAGAAAGATCCAACTGTTGCCCACATAATCCCCTACACATCTTGCCGTTCAATAACTAACTCACACCCCTTCAACATGGAAGAGGTACTAGGGGGTCGTGCTTTTGAGAGTGCGGAAAGCCCAGGAGATAAGTAATTCGCAATTAAAATCGGCTCACAATTTAACTCACCACCCAACTCCATGATCACCACTGGGTCAATTGTGAGCTTTAAAACTGTCCTTGGTGTGTACCTAACTCGCCGTTATTACGATCCATCCCATTATTTCACCTTAATGCATGTGTGCTTGAACGTTGCTTCCGCTTGCTGCGGAGTTTGATGTTGGCCTGACCACACACTGTAGAACAATTCTAGTCAACTTTCGCCTTATTCATCTCTATCCATTTTGACCTTTCATTAAGAACCAGCAGGAGTATACACGCAAATTGCTTCTCCGTTGTGTATAGAATAAAAATGTCCATGCAAAAAATGCAAACTACACGAGATAACTGAGGTTTCCTACTTCAACATACAACAGCGCAAATTAACTAAACATCCTAAGAATAAATTTGATGCACAACTGGATAAGTATAAATTGTAGTGTTAGCTCAGTTGACAGAGTGCATACCGTGTGATGTATATTGTTCCCGTCTTTGGCCCAAATCTAACAGAAGTCCGGATTTTTCACCGAAATCTGTGCATACTTAAGAAATCTATGGATGCACTCGTTATTAGTAAGTCTAACTTTTGCGATCGATGGTTTTTACAGATAACTTTATGTTTATCTTTTATTACCATTTTTCATCAAAAATAACGTAATTAAAACTAAAGGACTGGGCTGCATTTGCATGATGTGTACAAGTCATAGCAAAGTGTTGAGTTAATAATTCTTAAGCAGCGGAGCCGATGCGTTCTGGCTAAAGGTTAGGTTTGAAAATAGGAATCAAGGGAAGACCGTATGTAACGTAGTTTGCAAACCATAGTCTGGTTACGAATGGTTAGCCCTAGATTTTTTATGGAACTGCTCCTCATCACTTTAGATGGAGTAACTAGACAATGAAAAAGTGGTGTGCTGCAAGGCTTCAGATTGAATTGTTGTCAGTATCAATATTTTAGTGTTTAAGATGAGTACGGTTCATAAGGTAACTATAGAAACAGATGGTGTTTGTAAGGTTTACAGTGTAAGTTTTGCAAGAAGTGGAAAAAGAAATTTTCTATGTGGAGCATATAGGGCATAACTTTATCAAAGGTTTCACATCATTTAGCTCTTTTCTTGTAGGGCTGACCGAAATTAGGTCTTGATTCGGTTTAGACGAATTAAGGGGGGCGAAAATCTTACAGTGTCACAGGTGTGACCAGCTCATTGGGTTTATGGACCATTAAATTGGACCTGTTTTAACTCGTCTAAAACCACTCTGTATCTGACAGTTATGCTGCACCTGGGCTTGTGGTTACCAATTCTTTCAAAGAAATCTTCGGTTATTCCAGAAGCTGTACTCAATAGGATTTGTTGCAACTTCCTTAACCAATCACAAAATTGGAACGGTTCAGGTCCAAACAAAGAACAAGGAGGCTGCAAATGAACGACCCACACGGGTGTATCCTCTGTACAAAAGAACAGCCTAGGGTTGGCATGCTAACTAACCAAGTGTTCGGGAAAAATTTGAAAGTCACTGAGGTTTTGGAAACCACTGCCTCTGTGAACGAATGTGTAACCACGAGGTGCGTTTCCGGAAATGATATCATCTGCACGTAGAATGCATCTTGAGTCACGTTTGAAGACCCATCACACTTTTAGCAGTCCATTTTCAGGACGCTGTTATCTGAAGCAGAACAAAGCTGTGTTGGAGAACGATTTGCGACGCAAATGCATCCTGCCTGTATCAGTGGGATTTGGAACGTGAGCATGCATAGGTACACAGCTTAAAGAAGAAGACGAAGACGGCGCGTTAATTTCACATACATATTCACTCTGCTAGTTATCGGAGGCATTAAAACAAAATGTACTGTCTAAGCCGGTCTTTTCACAGGCAGCATTTTACGCCTCGTTGCCAAGTTTGTGGATTAGCACTACTTGTACATATATATACATATATGTATATGTATTCACGCACAACTACGAAAGATCAAGGGGCTGACGATATGGTAGAGGGATCCAACAGTCGCTATCAATAGCAGCTAAGACGAGTAGTCTACAAATAAATTCTAGTCGGTGGGTTTGGGAAGGTCACCAAATCCAGGGCAAAACAATTGTTCGCGGGTACAAAAGAGTGACCTCAGTTGACTGATTGTGACCGCACAAACAAACCGCAAGAAACCTGGGTTGAAATGAAGTAATATAATTCTGGATGGGTAATGCGACCAATGGTCAAGGTATTTTAACTGCTGTGGATGGCATTTGTTTGGGCCTCTCAACGATAGTGTCATTCTCCGTAGTTCTACACCTACTTATGCAAACATTCGTTTATTCTGGAGGTGAGATTCTGTTTATACCGCTTCTCCCCAGTTATAAATAAACTGGTAGTCACCGCGTTCAGTGGCACTGACAGGCTGATCCCTTTTGAATAAAGGCAACAACAGTTCCTCTGAGATATTTTTGAGCGTCCGTTTATTCAAATTTATTAAACGCCATGTTGTGTGCTGCATGATTTTATCACACATACAATAAAGTTCCGTGTAGAAAATTCTTCCCACACCGGCGAATCTGCTCACTGAGCAAACTTGCTGAGAAACAAGACTAAACCAAATCCGTAACCCAGGTTAGTGGTCAAACCCAGATTATTCATGGAAAGATATGGTGGACGGAAACCGCCATCGAAACAGCTATACAAGCGCAAGAAGCGTCCTAAGCACGAATTACAGTAACCACAAAGAATCAGCTAAATCTTCACATCGTGAGACCGCCTGAAAGTGGGAACGCCGACGGGATGAATGTCATCAGCACGGTTCATTGCTAGTGTACAATAACCACAAAAGTCGTACTAAATGAAATGAACATAACGTATGGTACTGTTCTAGCATCATATTACTTGTGTAACACATATGGTACAAATGACATTTGTAAGCACAATATTTGTTTTGAAAGTGAAGTGCAGTTGGTCAAGCATATTCTGCCAATAAGATGAAGGTTGCAATAGAAACTGGAACCCACAAGTAAGCCAAAATCCTCCAGTACCATTGGCCTGGTTGATAATAAAATGGCAATCGACGCGAAAGATGATCTGGTGAATCCCATTCAGAACAGTCCTGCCTGGTAAGTTCAAACAACAAAAAACTCGGTTAGTGTGGATTGCACGTTTGAAGGTGGGAACCATGCTGCATTCACCTCATCGTTGCTATGATATAGTGAAATGGAGGAAGTAAACGCGAGAGCAAAATCTTTGATAAGGGGACTGGAATTATCCGGGATTTGAAACCCTGTTCAAAAACATGCAACGGTATAGCTTTGTCTGTGAAAGATCTTACTCGAGTGTTACAGCGTCAATCAGAATAGCAAAAAAATGGAAAATTCGAGGTTTGTGCAACATTATCTCAAATGAGTAATACGCACTAGAAAACAGATAGCAAGACAGTAATAAGTGTGACATACTGACCAGTTATGTTGAGGTTTAACTTAAAAGTTACATTTGTCATTATACACAAAACTAGCGTTGTGAGGATGAGCGATCACACTACACTGGTCGACAACAGTGATAGAGAGACATGTATTAAGGCATTGAATTAACTGAGCGAAAGTGCAAGCAGAAATACTAGAGTGCGCCCTGGCATGAAACGGTGCTTCTTATACATGAACTTGACACTGGTGAGTATGCCGTCCTTGGGACGGGGTTATGTGAAACTGAGTGTTTACGTTCATGGTGATTTTCGTGCACATATCACATATATTGATTTCCCGAATAAACAAACCTTGTGTCCGTTGCCTTCTTGGATCGCAGCAATAGTATTCACTACATGTATTCCTTCACACAAATCCCATCAACAATTCTGTGAAGACCACCGACTATCTGGTCGCACAGATGTGGTCGACGGAACAAGTTCAGATACAGACCAGTTATCGGTTATGTTCTCTCCGGGTTTTGAAAGAGTACTGATAGGAGATGCTTACTGGATTGCTGCTGATACCATTCAATAATAGTGGCACATCAAAGAAAAAAGTAATTGTAGCTAATCCGTATTTTGATTCTGCAGTCACACCATTTGCCAGAATGCATAGAATGAGCCTTGCGCAAATGAGACAATGATTCGACAACGTGGTTCATGTAATGCCTGTGGGAAAGTCACCATATTAATTACGCGTACCAAGGTTCAATTCATCCCTTTTGATGTCTGTCCCGAATGATGTTCACGGTTTTCGAAACGGTTTGAATCAACTTGTTTTTTAAATCTTAACAAAACATGAAATATTGAAACAAAGCTTGTCCATAGAATTGGCCGATATGACAGATGGAATTTTCTCGCAGTTTCAGGGTTCACTCGGGGCATACTCTGCCATAACCAACTCACGTAATAGATGTGACTTGATCTCATCGTTAGATGCATTCTCTCACTTGACGTGATTTGGAAGATTCGTTCGTCGGTACCGTTTAGTTGACATTACTACTTGCAGGCCTGTTATCTGGCTCACAGTTAGAAGAGCGCGATCTATGAATGAGTAACAGGATCGAGTGGTCACGACTAACAGTATGAACTGAGTTTAGCTGAGTATTACAACCAGTCAACAGACATTGACAGAGAAGCGCCACGTATAACAGACCGTCATGAATAGATTGACTTGTATGGATCAGATGCATAGGGCGTTGTGGGGATAACATATCACATCTTCTCATGTTAAAAGATGGTGCTCACTTTATAAAGGCCGTGAGATGCACATATCTCTGACGTTCTGTCGGCAGTACCAATAAGTTGTTATCATGTACCAAATGTAAAACATCTTGGCTTCCCTTCCGACACAAAATGGCCCAGCTGAATATTTAAAGCATCCGTTAGTACAATGAATTCTGAATGCATAACCCACTTCAGAAGAGTAACGACGGTACCTGAAAACGCGCTCTTGATAGCAACTTGACTATAATCCCTACTGATACGACGAGCCCATAAGACATGTATGATTTGTGTTGAAACATTACTTATATAGAGCTTGACAGCGAGGATGTAGCTATCCAGTGGGATCCAATCGATAAGCCACTGGGCGTGTTTGTTACTCCATGCTGACAAACATACTCAGATGCGTCATCAGCAAAACTCGGACCTACAGATGAACGGAAGTGAACGACGGTCGTGAAATCGTCGATTTGCATCCCAAAGACACAGCACGCATCGAGTAAAACATTTCTGAACGCACTCATCAAAAGGCTCGTAGATACCGCCTTGCTAGACCAATGTGGCGAAGATAACAAATTGACATCTGCATTTTGTATTCGAAGAGGGAAGAGGTTGACATGTCTTAGAACCTTGGAACCACTATTATGGTATGCAAAAATCTATGGGATTAGGGCACCGAAACGTTGGCGTAACAGTGGAATATATATATATATAGTCACTCAATGCGGTTTACGTAACGAGAACCCGCAATGCTGATACCGCTAAGTGGGACTTCGCGTGCATACCACACACTCGGAGTGTATTGTCAATGTATCGTCCACTGACTACTCGTTTACTGATCAGCTGTACACGACTGAAGACGTTACAGTTCAACTGGCTGAGAGAAACACTTACAGAGCCTGGTTAAAATGTAATGGCTTGGCGGTGTTGAATTTGCTTACGGATGCAAACAGGCTGTAACACCTGGTACAACAGAGGTTTTCTGGATCAAGCACCATTCCGTCAACTGCATATGTGAAACTCAGGATTCCGTTTTGTAATTCGACTTCTGGCCTTCTGACATATAAGTATTACCCAAAAGTAGCATAACTTGTGTTCAACTAACTCATTGAAGACTATCCCAGTAAGCTTGCTAGATAGCAGTCGAACGTTGGTACGCATTTCTTACTTGCCAACGGTTGATTGACCTGACCCATCTCAAATGTACTGAAGTTTCCAAGTTATTGCCATTTCATAAAACAATCTGAGGAGAATCACCTACAGGTTTACTTAGGGTAACGTTCCGATAATTATGAATGTAATAATATGGCAAACTTCTTGCATCAGTCTTTGCCTAGTACTACACCCAAACTGTATACTCAACTTTTGTGCACATTGGTAAAAACTGAACTGACATGGTGTGTTAAACCAGTTAACCGTGGCGATACAATCCGACACAATGGATTTTAGTTCTTACCTCGTCTGTTAAACACGTGCTAAGGAGAACTGCGATATTTCTTACCAATAACCTAAAATGCGTTGTTTACACATCGGAATTCTAGAATGTGACCAGTACAGTTGGTCATAGGTGCATAGAACATACCGACTCCCAGGAGAGCAACACAACGTAAAAATGGATTACAGAGCTAAAAGCTTTCATAAACAATAGGAAATTTGTGACATGTAAAAGGTATATGGTAATGTTGATGCTAGTTAGTCAGAACAAAAATATGCTTGACGAGGATGAATTGCGAACGACAGACGAGTATTGTAGTCAAAAATTGTGCTACCTAACCTCACATTGAAACGGCGGTGCGCATGGCGATCGATGTCACAGAAAAGTGAGTTCATTGACTTTGTGTTTATGCACATTTTTACAAAAGATTACATGACCAGCCCAACCAAATTGTCTAGTTAAGCCCGAAACTGAACCGGTATTCGCCACCTTTGTCTGTTAGTAACTCAGTAACACACAAAAGTTATCCAAGAAATCCGTGTTAGCCGTCAGAACGTAGTACGAAATCAGTCAAGTGATCGCGTAGCTGCTATTCAACTGAGTTCTCCCTAGTTTAAGAGACATTCGATAAAAGTGCGACCGGATTGTAACCGGCATGCTGAACGTGGTCACCGATGTTAATGAAGCCAGTGTGATTCATACAGTACAATGTATATATTGCATGATTACAGTAATTTATGAATCCAGTAGGGTGACCTGTTTAAGAGGTTATGACAAGTGCTCCACACAGCAGGCGATTTTGTTCAGCTTTGTCTTGTCTATAGACTGACTAAAGCGACCGAGATGCAGTAAACAGATGGTTGCTTTTGGTGTTTCAGTTTGCTTGCATTCATACCATCAGCACGCAGTTAGAATCGCCTGACCGGCAGCCACGAACTTCTCTGGAGCAACAGATGTTTATGCGGTCAACAAGTGAAACAATTTTCAGTGTGTATATTTCCTCTTTCGTTACACTTGTATGTGTAGACTAGGGTGAAACTGGCGCTCTATTGCAAGTGACCATCATGAAACTCTTACACGACCTCAATTCCAAATCCCACTGGTCCTGAAAGTATGAACTGCTAAATTCGGGTGGATTCTGTTTCTTCAGCTAACTGTCAGTCAGTGACATTGAGAAGGCTGTATGTATGAAGATTCCCCTCTTCTGAAATTCCTACACATATCACAGTTTAAATGGTATGCATTTAAGACGGCGTTCAAATAGGAAGGCGGCAAGCTCACATTGTCAATGCCATTATTTTTCTATGTAAAACCTTCAGTGATTAATCACAAATAAGCTGTTCAGTTAGATGGACACTATATGGATGCCTGTGACTACTGCGCTACCTGACAATTATCGGATTGTATCAGTAGGTTTTGAAGCCAGTCTCCTAAACGTCTTGTTGCTGCATCCGCCCTCAAAACAGTTTTGTGTCTCCGACAACCACCCTGCATTCACTTCCCTCGGGATGATATGAACGTTTTTGTCAATGTATAGCAATCCAGTCCAGGTTACCGTTTGGTTAATTAAAAACATACTCTAACGGAAAAGGTCGACAATTTAGATAAGTTCGACATGATACGGCGGGAAAAGTTTCTTCGTTTTTGGCGTTCCTCCCCAGACGCAAGGCGCAAATGAGTCAGAACACACCACTCTTTTTGAAGATTGATACGGGTAGCGTATTCACAAGAGGCTATTGAAAACCGGATGCGACTAGGTTAGCTCATACCAATCTAACAGAATGGGTATTCAGGGGTTTGTCCACAAAACCCGTAGTAAAGGTGTTTCCCGTTGGTTTACAATAACCAAGGTGAGTAACACTTAATAAGAGACTACTGGAAGCGTAGTAACAAACCAACATTAAGATTACGTCAGAAAGCCAGTTGCAGGGATACGCAAAATCTCACCAGGTGATAACCTATCAACATGTTCTTTCAACTTTTCTGGATAGAAGGAAAAAACCGCAGACATTCTTGTCTGTTACTGTTCGTTAAACTTACTTTCCGACTTTGCCCCCCTCCTGATGCAATGAAAAGTACTGTTCACCACACATGAAACTCAAAAGATTAATTCCTTGCTTTCCTGGTAGATTTCACCGTCCTAATGTTTGTCACACGGCCGGACCACGGTCCAGTTCTCGCTGACTGACGAACTCAAGCGAACATGGATGAGATATTGAACTACAAGTGAGTATGAGATAAACTGGATATAGAACACGTTGTTAGACGATATTAGACGTTGCTGTCTGCAGCTGTCTATCGGATATACAAATTACATGAAGAACATCTGACGCGGTGAAAAAAGTGGACAGTGCGTTATGTCTAGTGATTCTTTGAAGCTCTTCTGATGTGGATACACTTCCTGACTGTTTTGCTTATAGTTACATGAAGGTAGCTCAATGTACGACGAACAGCCAATCAACATTGTATACTTTATGATGTGACTTTATCGGTATAGCCTACTAACCTACAACTTATATACAGCTTGTCATAATTAGAGTTGCATGCAAAACTAGAGGTCGATGATCTGTACAATGTCTCCTTAATTCACAGACACGTTAATCTAACTTCAATTGAGGGCGCTAAAAAACATGACAAAGAAGAGGGCTAAAGGTGTTATATCTGAAGAAAAAGTCAGATTGTCCAGCAAAACATGGAGGCTTATTAGGTTCATCGACAATTCAATGCATAACACGAAGGATGCAATGACGGCTAACCAACCCGAGGTCTGAGTTCGGAATGTAACATCAGGAATGAACAAGTAGATACAGATTTCAGCAAGGGTTTCAAGTTCTTGGATATCCGATCAACCATATAGGTCACCGCTATTGATATTTATTTCTATTCAACAAATATTAAACAGAAACACACTTTGCGGACATCTGAGATGTTTTGGAAACAAATATATGCTTTTCCATGAACACAAATGTTAACTACAGCCTGCTCATGGCCATGCAAATTCATAAATTCAATTCTAAATCCCAGGCAAATGGAACTATGATGTTTCGATAAGTACAAGGCTTTAGAACCAAATCCGCTCTTACAATACTGCGTGAAGCCTATCAAAAACTTATACTTTTCAAAATAAGTTCAACCGGGCGTTTAACACTTTATTCTTTCGTCTTATCTACCGAAAGTTATTTACACCAAATTATATCTTGAACTGCGCGTTGACTTATGGCGTAAATGAGTTTCCCGTCCAACGCTTCAAAACTAAACATACAACCGTTAAAATAAGAACGTGTTACTGGCTTGATGTCCAAAATTAATATTGGTTTATGAACAAGGAAACTGCCATTGTTGATTTCACATATGACATGATTGTAAAGTTCGAGGTAAGCTAAGCAAAGAGACACAACAGTAGGATGACAGCTGGTTACAAAAGCAACAGAAATAACGAGGACTTTAAAGGGAATAACGAGTTTCGATTTGTTTAATGAGGGGCTACTGTTACTAAGTTGATCAAGCTTGCTTTGATGAGTGGAGAAACGAACGCAACTTCCAGAACGAATAGCCTGCTTTGATGTTTTAATTGTCACTTTCCCCTCTTCCGTGCAACTGTAACAAATCGTTGAGTCATATCACACTATTATATAACTACCCAGTTGAGAAAAGTATGGAATTTGGCTGAAGTTGAAGAAAAGACAGACGGTATGGCCGGAAGTGACGAGCACTCTACCAGCCAGGAGATCAGAGATTTCACATTTGGACTTAATTGCCCAACCAACCAAGTGTTATAAGAAACTGTGATACTCAGAATTAGGGACTTCGAATAGCCCTAGGAATCGTACGTGAAGTGAAACCTCCCACGAAATTAATAAGGAGAAGACCTGGTACTGGTAACAGTAAGCAATTGTTATTCATGAATCGAGACGCCGAATTTATGGATGTACAACAGTATTAAAGAAATCGCAGCCTGTCATTGGCTGATCTCATTAGCACATGCAACATCATAAACTGTATGTTAATTGGTGGAATACGGAACAGATGAATTGGCGAATAACGGAAGGCACAACACTGAGACCGTTCGTTCAATCCTGATGTTGTATCTTTGACGCGATATTTGGATAGGCCGTTCGTCAGATCTTCTGTTGTGTCGGGGTTTGGATAATCGGTGAATCGAAATTTCCACCACAGAAACCCACCAACTTATCCAGCAGGATTTCTCGATCAGTTCACGCTGGCATCCACCAGCGCCACCCATGAGCATTGATATCATATTACTGTTAAGTATTTTGGCAGAAAAAATCCGGAATTCGGCTGCTTCCGAACCGCTGACAGTAACAACATGCTTGGATATGTTGAATGCTCTACGAGCTAAGCCACGAAGTCACGACGAAATATCAGAAATTTCACATCTAGACTCAACTATCTACCTAACTCGAGATTCACAACTGGTTCAACCGAAATGAAGATGGGTCTGAGTCAGAGGTTGGAATTGACCAGTTGGTCCAATCGTCATTTGCTCACAAAAATGCTCTCAAATTACAACTTATTAGTTGATCATCAAAGTGTTATTCTTCTTGTTTCAAGATGAACGACACGAATATGATAGTCCACTGGATACAGTCAGCTTCAACCTCTCGTTTTCTTCCGCCTCTGTAAATTAACTCTTTTAATGATAGAATCAATACTTATATCTGTTTGCAGCTTTCGCTTTCAAATAAGCTTTGCTGCTAGTTCATTTATAAGAAACGTTGGACTCAAGTTTTGATTTTGCTAGGGTTCTTCATTAGTATTATGACCTGGAAATGAACTCTGATTGACGTCTTTATAGAAGGACCATGTTAACCGGCGCGCCAATGACCTCACAATAGGCGTTACTCGTATGCAAATGTAGGCGACTATATGGGTGGACTAAATGATAACCACGGCACACTGATTAGCACAATTGTTTCATGATAATGTGGCTAAGAGTTTAGTGACAAGCTGTAACATGAACAAATTAGACTCACATAAGTATTCCTGAGGAAGACTGTCTAGAAAATCTAATTGGATGAAAGAGCCATGGTCAGCCGTTAGTGAAATTCAGATTTTATATGGAATATTTCCCCATCTCCTGTTTATAATCGAGGAGGGCTATGTCTGCCAAAGCGCTATACACATACAGATAAAATTATTCAGATACTACATCTTTTGGCATTACCGTTCTAACTATTAACCTTCACTTTTCACATTAAGTGAGTATATTTTGTTAGAAGGTCACTGACGGAATTTTATTCGAGTAGGTCTTACAAAATCATACTAGAAGATTTTCCCCAATGGTGGTGGGAATCCGCGTTGTGAGATGAAAATATTTCAAATTTGTCTCTGTATCAGCTCATCAATAAAACATTATGCGCGTGCCAGCAATCATCATCATTATCATCATCATAACAGCCATGAGCCTGACCAAAGGTACTGTGGCTCGGGCCACCGCTCACCTCAACAGTGATGTGGAATATCCTAGAAGGAAACATTACTACGAAGGTCAACAAANAGTGAGGCACGATCCTATGGGCATACAGCAGAACTATTTTTATAGTTGCGGCACTGTTGTCTTCCGTATCGGGAAGAAGGGGGTTAAAAAATGGTACCCTCAAACAAAGAGCACTCCGATCACACAACGGTTGACCGTGACCGCCGGCGTATTATTCACTACGGCCGAAAAACACCAAATATCTCCCAAAAGCCCGATGTAGCTTCGAGTTCATCCGCTGCGCGCAGCAGTGTTCAGAATCAGACATTATTGTCTTATTCACTGCGCCCTCGGGCTAGGCAAGCCCCCCACTGCCAAGTGAGTCAGACTCTTGAGTCATTGGCTCCGGGTAGGGTCCCCCAAGAAAACCCTATATCCCGTTGTCTCGCAGGTCAGACTTTTGAGTCAGAGGCTCAGGGTGGGGTCCCTCAAGTTAATCCCCTTGCGCGGTATAAACGACCGGGAAGTATCAGAAGTTATCGTTTTCTCAACAGTGACATGCCAGCAAGAGGTGTACGCAAACATTTCGAGATCAAGAAAACCAACGGCAAGAATGGATGCGTTTTGAACACATACCGTTATGCGTCCTTGTTTCATCAGTAGGACGTCAATTATCGTCAGCGACTTCGGGCTGGTGTTATGTAACTCTACACCGAAGTTGGGCAGATCGATTTCTACTTGGACAATAGAATACACAAGCTCAGTACAGAATGCACAAAACATTGTCTTTGATGTAATCCACAAATTCGCTTGCAGTTGCATTGTACGCCACAGTGACAAGACGGAATGGGATCTGTGCTAGTAGAAGGTCAAACACTCATTAAATTGACTGGTTTCGTCAATAAATCGAATTAACAACCGAGGGGCTTGCCGAACGAGAAACCCTTGGTCCAGACAGCAGGTTGTAACATCAATCCTACTAATTTACTATTTCAATGTGTTGTTATGTAACACAGCTCGAAGCCATTCGCGAGCAGCGAAGTCTTGTTCATTAAACAACACCCAACTTTATGGGGGTAAATAAACATGCACCACTCATGACGGTGTACTCTGACCTACCACCAACATTCCTTCCCCTCACCCATAAATGCGATTGCATTATTGTACACATTCAGCCTTTTTACCAATCAGCTGATAGGAAGAAACCGAACTGGTAATGCTTGGCAAATCGTGTCAATTTTTTACTCCAGTTTAGTGGGCAACGGAATTTCAGTGGTTAACGAAAATTCATATGGAGTAATGAAATGAATATCGTAGCAATGTTACGTTTCCACTAAAATCTCATGTTGTTGCAGTTGCAGAACATCAAAGTAAAAACAATCACATGGAATGGTTGGTTTTGCTCCCAATTCACAGTTATCACATCTTTGTTTGTGAAAGCTAGTTGGGCGTTAGTTATTTACAGAACCATCCTATAGGTCAATCAATAGTTGAAGTTGCTGGAGCGGTTTGAGGAACTTCTCTGTTCACATGGGGTTGGATTACACAATCGGATAGCGATGCCCTTGACAACGGCAATCGTTTGTTGACGATCTAGGTCTGATCGACTAGGGTCTTAATGGACACCTTATTGTCAGTCCATCAGTTTACTCATAGTGCCCTGATTAACCCGATATGGTTAGGGAGCATCTTAAATGAAATTCCTTCATATATTTTGTTGGCAAACCAATGAAAATGCTATCGTGTGTGCAATGACCAATACCGGACTTTGTATGTGACTCGTTTTAATTTGACATTTTACGTTTAAAAGAGCCTGATGTTATTTTATCGAAAAATCGTGTTTGTTACAATTCGTTCTCTTAACAAGGATATCTTTTGTGAAAGAACATGATTGAATTAAACAGCCAACGCAAGCTGCTTTTTTCCATGGGCTGAAATTCCTGCTAAATGTTAAAATATCATTTGGACGCCGGGTGCTTTCAGAAGCGAACATCGGTCGTCCTCAGTCGAAAAATCGGTCGTTAGCCTATTGGTTTGTGACATGAGGGTGAACTCACCGCCATGTGAATGACCACTCGCAATTTTTATTTCCATAATGTGTCACGAGTTGAAGTGATCCACTTGGATGTGGAAAGGAGTTCGGTGTTCCCACGGACGCAGCTGGCCACACAAGAAAATGGCAAAATTATCCGGGAATCTAGACATGTTGCAGCACACTATCTTGGAAAACAGTACACACGAACCGAACAGACTAACGACCAGTGTTTTCATAGCATGAGAACCGTTCAGTTTTTCCACCAGCTTCCAATGGGTTGGGGAATGCTTCACAGGTGAGATCGAAATATTACCTCAGTTACCTCACCACAAGGACGCTGCAACGGCTAGCAAACAAATCATAACAGTTGTAACGTAACAAAACGAATAGAACAGTTTCTCTACACCGGGGGCAAATATATCACCATTAATTGTATGTGAAACATGCTCTGGAGCAAGTTTCAACTGAAGGACTTAGACAGCAAACGCCTGGTCTATGGCTTTACTTATGTTACAGAAAATGGGAAACAATATGTTAGAAATATGGAACTGAAAGGGCGAAGAGGAAAGATAAAACAATAACGTAACGGAATTCTTGACATTCTCCCTGGCTTAATAAAATGATTGGTTATGTGTTACCACCTAGCATGACTTGAAATCCCAGTGGAGTGGGATATTTATTAATGAAGAATGAGGCTGAGTGCATACGGCAAAATTTCTTTATATGCTGCAGAAAGAAGTGTACAGAAGAAAACAAGTGCATCTCCCCTATTGGTTTCCCAGATTTTACGGCCCAGCTATTGGGAATATTTTACAGTAGTCTGTGAAATCTCTGGTATTTTGGTTCTGACTGATTGGAATGAAAACTCCGACGATTGCACTTCATGTTCTTATTCAGTCTAAACAGGTGCCTACAATTTACTAGACTCACTGGGTTGGTCGTCTCGCGATCCAAAACACCCAGAAAATGAGCTACACAAACGTGAGTAGGATGCAAAAACCAAAACGGCTGAGTACAATTGGGCGATAGTTGTTGCTGTCACACGTTTACGACATTCAGCAGGGTAAACCAGCCTGGAAAGGATGTACTAGAAGATGTTTTGTGTTTGCAACTAGATAATCGCTCATAAGGCTTAGCACTCTTAGCGAGGCACGAAATGAACCAGTTAAGTGCACAGCGTTTGGGAGAGTATACTCCCGTTGTTTGATATTCAAGTGTTTGATCTTGGTAACGGTGTTTTACTTCACTAAAATAGTACATCTAAATGTGTAACCTTGTCGTTGGCAGCTAGATTAGAAGTATCCATTCTGCTTGTAACCGTACTTTTGATATGCGTGCAACAGTTCAGAACGGTTGGACCAAGGTCGAACTGAATATAGGATGACGTACTAAAAGATTACAACAATTGCGAACGACCATCGACCATCACAGTGGAACAGGCAAAAGGAAAAGAGAATCGGCAGTGTTCATTAGTCACTGCCAGTAGGTGTCTCGTCTGCGTAACAGATGCGGACTGCAGTTCGATATGAGCACTGGAGAGTCAGGAGTTTGCTTGGCTCCCTTTGAGGACTAATCTTCGTAGACATCAACATTCATATTACTACCAGGGACCTGAAAGTATCCGTCATTAGCCTTTGAACTTCTAATAGAATAACAACCACTTTTATTGAGGCGACACTTATACTGTGTTGCAATGGGTTTTCATTCAGGAGTCAGATGCAGGAAAAACGACAGTGAGCTCGAATTCCTTATGCTGATTGTGAAACACAGCCGGTTACTATGTTGGCAAACAAATTAGATGTAAATGACACTTTACGGGTAATTAAAATGTATATGTATACTTTATCCGCACAGTACATTGATGAGATAGACATTCCTGTTTCAGAGGTTCAAATTTTTATGGACGCGGAAACATGGCCTTTGGGACTTTCATAATCTATGATAGCTTGAATTGTGAGTCATCTAACATGCGCATCAATTGGACCATCGGACGTGATTATGGAGACACCCAGTGGATTCCTGATAGCACGGAAATATTTGATATGTGAAATTTCCCTGTTTGCCACACATTGTGCACATGGCTTCTGTTGCACAACATTTTGATTGCACATGTCCACGTAACCGCCAAAGAAGCAAGCACAGCCTGCCGTTGCTAAGGTAACTGCATCTGCTGTTTGCTTGTTAACTGCCCCGCTAGACTTACTGAAAGCAGTCAGTGAAAGATTGCTAGGCCTGAAGGGAATTGCTGACTCGGTACACTAGGATTGTAACTGAGTTTAGTTAGAATGTCTTGCTTGCTAAGCTGTGGTCAGAAGGTAGGGGACTTTTAATTGTAGAAGTCTCGATCACATCTGATTCACCGACAAGCCACTGGTAAGTAACTCATAAAGTGTATCGTTTCGATACAATTCGACCGTTGTATCCTCAAATTTCCAAACTTTAGCTAAAAAGTTCAATTTTGGAAAGAACCCGTTATTTGTTTTTTGACAACAAAAGAGGTCAGAACAACTCATTTTTAAGCCTCATTTTTGAAGCTCTAAGAGTAGAGGCCACGTACTGAAGAATATGTACAATAACAGTAAAACATTACTAATAATTGTTTATAATTGACATTGTATTATGGTGCCACTGTAAGGACGTAATAAGTCAGTGAGGGTACTACTGGACAGTTCGGGTCACAGTTATCAGTTTGCTGTAGAAAAGCCCACGAGATGAGTAGCCTGAGATAGATTAGCTCTCAGCTAATACGTGTACATAAGGACAGGTGAAGTCAGAAGGAATTAGAGAAAACCCACCTCCTAAGTGCAGTGCGTTAGCTTAAATGGACAAGCGGAATCGGTCATTTGTGAACGTAAACGTATGACTGTGAACGCTCTCAAAATGGTGCAAAAGTAGTTCAAGACCAAACTAACCATTACGATTAAAGCTGGCGCACGTTAATCCCACGGACATGCCCTTCTGAACGAGGTAGATCTGTGCTTCGGTTAATGTACGAACAGTGGACACTGGACAATAGTATTAGAGAAACTTCACAACTCTGGGAGTGCTGGCTTGCATTAGTAGATTATAAACAGGTTTCCGCGCTTTATTATCGGACCGTAAACATTGTGGTTTTGTTCTCCGTTTTTCGACTCGACAACGGATTGCGATTTCACGTCTTCTAATCACCTAAGTCAGGTATCAAAAAGTTGTGACTACTTAGTGCACAAAATCCGGGTTTTGATTGGCCAGTAGACTGCCCAAATCTCATTTTCGTAGAACTTATCTTCTGGCCAAATATACAAGCCATCTTAGTATGCATCGCATCGAACAGGTTAATGGTTGTTCTAGAGGAGTACAAATTCCAGGATAAGTGAACCTTTCGTTTAAAGCATGTCAATCCGATTTATCAAAGGCTGGTGACCAAAAGTCTGTCACACTAATTTGTAGTATTGTGACATATAGAGCGACTGTCTAATTTCATCGAGGCCATTTTTCCATGTATTTTCCAAATCATCGTTGCATATTACTGATGAATAGTCAGGGCTTTGGTTGATATCAAGTTGTACATCACTCAAACTTGATCATGGCCTCCGCACACAGATAGACATCCCAGACAATGTGTTTCGAAAAGAAGCACTGGACTCGAGTCTAGCTTTCATTAGAGCTCGACAGTATTGCGTATCCTTGCCATGGCTGGGTGTAGAACTCCGGCCACACTTTCATGAAGCAACCGTGTTGACCACTGCGCCATTGATATCGCAGTAGGCACGAGTGAATTATCAAATCCCAAAGCTTAATCACTATCGTTTATAAGCAATGATCAGACTCGTTTCGAGAGGAGACATGGCAACTGTCCTGTTAACCCCAATCTATAACCCATCCATGAGCGTTCATATTTGGTAATTCGTTCGTGCCTAATGGGAGATCAATGGCGCAGTGATCAACACGGTTGTCTCATGAAAGTGTGGCCAGAGTTCTAGAGCCAGGTGTGGTAAGGGTGTGCACTACTGTCGAGCTCTACTGAGAGTGAGACTCGAGTCCAGTGCTTCTTTTCGAAACAGACTGGCTGGAATGTCTATCTGACTGTGGAGGCTGTGATAAAATGTGAGTGGCGATCAGCTTAAAACATTGTTTTATAGATGTTACTCAGACAAAATCTAGTCTGCTGTCTCCTAGACAAGTTTTCCGTTCGTTGCAAAAAATACTTGTCGTGAACTTGACGAAAAGGAATATATCACCAAAAATGGGATATCTACAGAACACGTTTTCTTCCAAGCAGACGTTCGACGGGATTGATCAACTCCTGTAGGTAAACAACGGATATTTGTCAAGTGGTCAGACCACTGACATTCAAACCTCATGTTTTTAACTCTCAAGTGAAATTTGGACTAAATTGCACTAGCCCTACTTAATCCAAATTCGAAGCACTACAAGCACGACAACCTAACCGTTGTTTTTCTCCCACATCGATTTAATGTCATTTGGTCTTACATTCGCAATTTCCCTTCAGTAATGTCAACTTGTGACCTGTCACAGTGCGGCAGTTTGTTCATCGCTGTAAGCAAAGTATCACTGACGACCTACTTTGGTCATGCGATTTGGACACTTGGTATTATTCGAAGCGCTGTTTGTGAGGATGTATTCACATAATTTGGGAAATCCACTGAAATGATCAACCAACTAAATCGACTCATCTTCCCCTGATAGGTGGGTGTCAAGCAGGATGCAAACAAAACCAAAGTGACTGGTACGAAACCTAACCACTTTTGGATAGTTCGAATGACAAAAAAATGCGCTAATCTTGTCAAAGTTGATCAATTTAACTAGAGTAAAATAAAAGTTGGTTGAAAATGTTATCAAAAGAACTAGGCAGTCCTAATACTGACACGATGTGAGACGTCGAATTTTTGGGCACACTGATAACTTTTTGAAGTAGCTAGGCATTCTAGCTTAATCACCGAGTTCTCAAAACAGACGAGAGTTTTGTTCAAAATGAGCTTAAGTCTACCCATTCAGTTCTTAACAGGTTTGACAATTATCATCTCTTTAGTTGAAAGTTATGTCCTTAATTCGAACCAGATTTGGTGCTACAACAGGTAGTTATTTTACTGAACACCTTTTTCAAGAAAAGCAAGCTACGTGAATAACATTCTTCTTCCAAAGTACCATCTTTTCACTGCAATGAACACCATTGTAGTGAATGGCTTGCTAATCCTGACGGAAAAGACAAGAAAGCATTTTGAGTTGCCGTAATTTTCACACATTTACTATGGTAACAAAACGGCCAATCAAAACCTTTTATGTGAACGCATTATCCACCACGTCATCGACCAAGATGTGAATGTTTGTACGTACCCGATGTTAACGTCATTTGCCCACTATCAACTACTATTGTTTCATTCACCCATTTAGTCCATGTTTTTTTCAGGTCAGTTAATGCGTTGCTTCGTGTATCATCTGTGTTAGAAAGTGACCGATTTTTTGTGACCTTTTGCTGCATGTGTGAAATATGCCATAAGCTTTCATTTCCCATGACGTCTTCCTCACCGACACAATGAACTCCGGTGTGTTCTGTTCTCATCGTTTAGTTTAATAGAGTGCGTTACTACTGTTTGTCTTAGTTTCCATTCAAATACTTTGCGTGGTTGTGAATCTAATAGCTTTGTTCATTCTTAATTATATACATGACCAGTTTGACCTGAGTTAGCTTTCACTATACCATCTTGTCCTGTCCGAATCAAGAGATTTACAGCTGCATCGATAGAGTGTAAACAACCACGTATCATTACAGAATGTACCAATCTAATTTTAGTGAACAGATTAACCATCCCCCATGGGAACCGCACAGCTCAATGTACTTCATAAAGTTCAGAGTTATTTTAACAAACCCGCACAGGGCTCACAATCGCATCTTCCATGAGTGTTGAATTGAAAAATAGTGTACACTAACTGTATGTGATCAGTGTGCGCCTCGCCATAATAGCCAAGAGGAAGAGTCCGTTTTACAGAACAGATATGAGCACAATATTTAGGGATTCTGTTAACTGTGGTTTGAACTAACGAAAGTGGGTGACCTTCACAACGGGTCAAAGTCAAACTAAAAGGATCGGAAATGGTGTGTTGCTCAGACGGATAACTGTTGGTAGAAACTGTCCAACCATTTTTGTTCGACCTAGTGTGAGAATTTAATACGATGTTTAGGTGCCTTCCAGAACAGTGCAAAAGTACTCAATTTGTTTACCAATAAAATACACGTTTTATAATTCCCTTATTGCGAAGCACAGAACGAGAAACAGCAGTGCTCACATTAGACCATGACTGTGTATTTTATGAAAAAGAGCGGTAAATGAGTCAGGCGTTTTGTTAACTCCCATAAATTGCTAATTACAACGGGCTAGCACCTAAAACAAATTAGTTTTTAATCTCAAAGCTGTTATCATAATAGCGGTCTACTGCGGTTGATTGCTTAGGTCACATTGCGTCACATCTGAAACAGCACAAAACAAACTCGACTCTCATTAATATCTCTAGTAAACGTAGTGAAATAAATCTTAGGACACTGAATACTACCTTTAAATGGACACCAAAATTGTCGCACTCACTGGTATTGGCAGAAGGCACGAATTACAGAAAACAATAAAACAATGCTCGCGTAGCAGCTTTGTACATCAGAGGAATATGTGAAGCTGAAATTTTTGGCCGGATGCAATAATGTGACTTTTGAATACTAGTCTCCTGTCTCATCCAAGCCTACAGACAAAGTCAGTCGAGCGAAACGTATATCCATCCCCTTGACTGCAGACGGGGACGATATTGTGTGACTCAGCAGTTTGGTGCAACAATTTGATGCGCAGTCAACTGCTTCGCAATCCGGATTTGTTCTAAGACATCACCTAAGACCGTGTGGTCAAATCTGTGATGTATGCGTAGTAGCACCCTAGTTTGCGCCTTCAACTTCCTAATAAGAAAATGGCATGAAAGCCGTCTTCTGAAAAGATCGCAGTCCAACTAGTATGGAAGCTGCTTGGTTTATGTAATAATGTACAAATACAGTTACAGTTACGTTTACTCTGATGTACCTCATGAGAAAATTGTGGTGTGATTATATACACTGACAGTAAGATGTCGGAATAAAAGACAGCATCCTACTTTCAAGTACAAACTTCCAGCTCACCTGGATAACAACACAAGCTATCTCTGTTGCCTCTCCTTATGCGTTCACATTTGTTCTATCTAGGTAATCTTCTCACAGTCACAGAGTATACTCTAGTTCTGTTCAGCGACGGTATTTACTGTTTCAATATACGACAAAGAATTTTAGTAATCAGCTTTCAAATCTCTCAAGTGGCAAGGTTGATTTTACCTTCGCAGATTTACCAGTGGCGACGAAAAGCGCTTACAAAGGGATTCTTACAACTTCTTGCCCGCTAAGTATCTTTAATCTTCATGACATTATCAGTGTAGCCACCTAAATCACGTCTTATTAGAGAACAGTACAGCGCCTTCTCTGATGATGAACCCATCAACAAGAAACAAGCCACCACAAGAAAGGCTTCCATATAATAACGGCACGGTCCTTACTGCTGTCTCAACGATGAAGACAATGAACACTCGTCGGATTCCCAAGTGTGAATAACATGTATCACCAAACGAGAACACCAGCTGACGTAATTCTACATGTTCTAGATGTATTCACCAACTTGGTATTGAAAACATCATATTTCCAATTACTCGTTTTTTCAATCACTGCGGCCATCCGTTTTGTCGCTTCAGATCAGTTATGAATTGTGTGATCTTACCAACAGGTATGGGTTTTCTCTTGTATTCATATCACGCAGAATATGAATGGAGGCTGTCCGAGATATTCTGTTCGTCCGAAAGGTGTACTATCCTCGGGGAATCTATTCAAGGCGTCAAGTCCTCTTTTCAGATTAGAAACAATTAGATATAAGGAAAGGAAGTCCAAGAGCACCAGGGGCTTCGTAAAAAACTGGCCGAAGTTTAATTTTCACGAAACTGTTTTCCTCACTGTAGAAGTGAAGAGGTCCAGCAGGGGTTTCGGCACACCGGTGAAAAGTATGTTCCGGTTTCATGCTATCTGAGTCAAGTAATTACCAAAAACGCCGGTCGTGCTCTTAGATACTTTAAAAACTCAACTACATGTAAGGGATCATACACCTTCGAAGACAGAATGTGCACAGTAACCACATCCTGTTTGGAAAGGCAAGTAAGATTCATCCGTCAGTCTTAAAAGAAATTCATCCTTGGATACGATCTTTGTGTAAAGTGTGTCATCCAACCGGTCTTTCTAATATGAACCAGAAAAGCTTTTATTCGTTTCTTTTAAAAAGTGTAGGTATGCTGAGGGAAAATTGGCATGAAGCAGACTGATAAATGAGGCATGTGGCAGTGTTTTTGTACGCAGTTCTGTTAATCACAGCTGCGCATTTTTATTAAGAGAAGAGCCGCTCTGCTTTCAAACGGAGCCTATAAACAACTTTTTTATCAGTAATAGTAAAACTAACATGAAGGTCTGAATGATTAAAAAAATGCTAACCGAGTGAGCTCGAGAAAACGACGTTTTTGTGCAACAAAAATGATGTAGCTACTAAATAAGAGATCTGCTCATTCATCCTGGGATTTAAGCAGTAAAAACCTGTTTTACCGCTTAGTGTCAGTTCAATGCAGCCAGCCATTTGAAGCCAGAATCATCCAAAACATGAAACTCAACTAAGGAAAATACTTTCTGTGTTGATTTTTAAATACATGAGACAGCGAGACCACTGCAAACGATAGTTCTGGATCAAAGGAGTGCACTGTAACGATTAAGAGAACTTGACTGCATATTCTGAAGCTGCGAACTTGCTACCAAGCCATATTTTATTGGAAAAATATTTCTGGTACTTGTTAATGGATCGCAAGTGTAGGTTTTCCAGCTAATAATTGTCGTTGATTACGTGTATACCAGGCGGATGTGGACCTTGAGGCTGGTAGACAATTGTTGTAACAAGAAGAGAGCATATGAATGTTTCTGGCGTGCTGATTGCGATAAGGTAGATTTGCTGACTGGTTTTATGCAACAAACCAGAAATATTTGGAAATATTACAGAATTGTGTGGGAAAATAACTAAAACAGATAACACTGGAAATATTTTGTGGGTGGTGGAAGTCTGTGATAAATGGCACTTCACTCAAAAGCTGCCTTGTCACATGGGTGTAGACCACCCCACGATAACTCGCTCGCAAAAATGGTATGAGGGTTACCGCGAATTTGATAGGCGTAGTTTCAAATAACCAGCCTTCTGAATGAGTGTATTTGTCCACTTGTTCAGGTTGCCTACTTGTATGGTATAATGACAGGTGCTACTCTTTACACAGAATATCCCTCTGCTAATAACATTTCTTGCAATGTTTTCAGTTAGCACTTGTATTACGCAGTTTTTAACAGTTGATATTGTTCAGTATTCTTGTCAGAATAGCCTCAACGCAGTATATTTATAGGTCGTTTGTCTCTGCTGAGTCTCGTAGAGCTCACACAAAGTCTGCCATGTAGAAAGCTGTTTGTGGTCGTCCTCATAGGCTGTTAAAAATATGTGAGATATATGTAAATTATGTGACAAACAGCACATATCTTAGATCAATTAACGTCATAGGTATGTGACGGAGGTGATTAGGTAAGCGTGAGCGTGTGAGTACAGTACACGCGGCTGCCTATCTGGCGCATGCTTGTCGATGTCCGGTGGTGGTCGCATGCTCGTAATTCAAGTGGTTTGGCAATTACTGACCAAGGAGGGTGCATCATTTGCAGGAACTGCTTTTATACACACAGACAAGGACTATGGAGTCCAGATTCCGCAAGCGCAGCTGTTGAAAAAAATTGCACTCGGGCAGCTCCAGATTAGCTTTGGAGAACTCTGTAACTAATCCGGAGTGTTTTTTAAACTGTATTTGGCTGACATCGTCAAGAAATTGGGAATATGTCCTGCTAGAAGCGTGTATTTTTAATTATCATCAAGCCATTCTTGAGGTTGTTCATGAATCCATTTAAAACGTTACATTTTAGTTCTGCAAACTTAACTTGTCAGCACGATGCGAAGGGAGAGAAGTAGTTGGCCTGTCCTTCATATGTGGCACCATTACCGGACAGATGTTGAAGGAGTAGTTGTTTGCTGCAGCGGAAAGACTCTCTTGATTTCTCCTGAACTACGATGGCTTATTTTGGCTGCAGTCGTTTTAATTATGTGATAACTGACTAGAGACAAGCGTTTGATTTTTGATTTGGGTGGATTCACTTTTCATATTTGATTGTGGGTTTCAATTTAGGAACCTCTGTGGGCAACTAGTTTAGTTAATCCTGTATCGAGCACATTGAACGTCGTCCTATAAGATCCTGTAAGCTGGCTTGCAGATCCCTTACGTTCTACTCGCTATACAAGGTGCAAAGTCCCCCCAAAGTCCATAGAAAGGCACAGTGTGCAGAAGTTGCCAGCCGAAAAGGTCATCACTGTGGACAAAAGGAGATCCACATAGAGTTGATTTTTAGGGGTGATTACGTCACGTATTGAACAAGGTGATTGAGAACCTCAATTAAACACAAATTTAGCGCATCGGTGTGTCGTTTACTCGCCTGGGCTCAGAAGTCAGCAATATGTTCGATCAAAGGAGATCACCCTGTCAGTACTACCTCACATGGTGTTTACCAGTTTACACGTGAATGCTGCAGAACCAAGAGATGCTTATTATCCAAAGTGAACGAAAAGTTGCCTAAATGAATACAAATATCTGTGCAGAAGACCAGGGAACGACAATGTCCCTGAAACACTTAAACAATTAGCGTTTACAGTCATTGAAAGTGACCTAGTCACTGGTTACGTCATCGACCCAGCCGGTGCATTCAGAATGGTATAACATCACCCGAATCCAAAATGCATATGGTTTGTTGGGGTGGTAGAGGTCAATCATAGACTGTCGTTCGTGAACCTGGCCCTTTTCTGAACTTAATGACCTGTCCTGGTCAGGTGACTCACATTTACTTTCTTACTTGTATGCTATAAAAACCACTATAAAATTGCTACTGATGAACCGGCAAGAATTAAATGTACCTATCACTGTTCATGTTCTGTTTCGTCCTATGTTCTCAAAATAGTCTTACATGTAACTAACAATTTATTTTACGTAATAAAGTTCCAAAGGTGGGATCAGTTTCAAAGAAAAATGTTGTGATTTTTGATGCTCACTGAATTAACCGTTTCAGGGAAAACGAGAGCTTTCTCTAGACTGAATGGGTTCTGTCATATTCTGGTGGACTCCGATCACGTCATTGTCCACTGAGTTAAGATGCGATGTGGTGAATTGTAAGTATCAAGCACCGACCTCCTAGTTATGAACTCTAAGGGTAATATAAGAGCTAGAAAAGAATGCCGCCCCCAGCTTGCAGCTCACAGATCTCATTAATGATCTTGTACTCGCATCGCATTGAATTCACACCTCAAACCTTTTTCCTCATTTTGTTTTCATTTCCTCATGTTATATTGTGAGCCAAGTTGTATTGTGAGAAATGAATCCTGAAACATCTCCAAGAATAAATTATTTACAGTCCCAAAAAACAGTTTTATCTCGATCGGTTCCTAACAGGTTTACAATGACCGGCAATTGAAATCGGAAGAAGCATTTTGACCCCTCTGCAATGTGCGTTTACCGATAGTTTACCGTTGGATTTGGCTACGTGATTCACGGAAAGGAAAAAAGACACCCGTAGAATATTAGCTTAATCAAGGTAGCCATTCGAAAAGCATCGACTGACCGCCTCGGGATTTTGACTTCCGGTTATTAGGCAGAAATTTGCGTTGTAATTACTGTACCTCGGAAACCTCTGTGAATTATTGGATACATTCAACAGTCTTGTTAGTACAGTTGCTGCAATTCCGATAATCGTCACGCCTGAGCTCAAATAACCTGCGCCACTTTTAATACTTGGGGGCTTTGATTGTGTTCTAGCTTATATGAGCTGAAAACCAAAGGGCAAATATATCGTTGTATATTTCTCAATTAATTATACTGAACACCATCCAGAAGGCTAGAGTTTGGTTTGGCCTGACCTTATCACTGAAGTCTGTCAGCGTTGAGAAACTTCCCCCACTATCCAACTATTCTGGTCTATGTTGGTTATCGTTTTTTGTCTGAGCTATAGGGTATAGTTATGTAGTATGCATACGAAATGCACCTTAATGGCTTATTACAATTCCTACGCTAATAGGTAAGCAATTTTCTCTTGTGAATGTAAACCTTCTCCCAAATGCTGCCAGCTTGTGATGCTTCCTTAAAAGTGCTGCACAACCTTCGTTACCGAGGTAAGAAGCTTTATTTTTCAAGTTGAACATCACTCACAGTTGATCATATCTGCTTTCTAAAAGAAGCGCCGGACTGGAGTTTCGAATCTGCTAGAGGTCGTCAGTGGTGCCACGGCCGGGACTAAAACTCTGACCACGCCTTTGTGAGGCGACCCTGTTGACTACTATGTCGCTGACCTCACCTTGGGCACGACCGAATTATCACTTATGAACGCTCAGCCACTTTCGTTTCAGGGTTTTGAGGTTGCGTTCTTCTCGAATGGAGACCTGGATACCGTCTGTTAGCTTTAATCGATAAATCCACCTATAGGGATTCCGAGATAAGTGGAGGTTTCCGGCTCCATTAAAACCGTTGGAAAATGTTTTAGTTTGTTGATACGAGGGTTTAGTCAATTTTATGTTGAACACCACTCATACTTCAATGTAAGCATCACGTTCAGATACACTTTCAATCCAGCCTGTTTCGAAAAGAAGCACTGGACTCGAGTCTCGCTCTTATGTGGGCTCATCAATAGTGCATATCCTTTTGACAACTCCCTTGTCTTAAAGGTTATAATAAGTCAGGAGCTTGTGGTCGGTATATAACCTAGCAGACATTCCCCATTGGCCCAGAACAAACTGCAGAAGAACTTTGCAGTGGATAGCTCCCAGTAATATACGCAGCTTACTGCAACCCTGGTGACCATGAACCATTGTTCCAGCAGATAAGTTTCATGACAAACATTCTGTGGTGACCTACCATTCTGACATTTATTCGCTCGCTGTGCATCCTGGTAATCTGAGTGCCTAAGGCTGATGTGACTGAAGAGGGTCGGAACGTCTGTCCACCACTAGTAGCTAGGACCAGCGTTTTCACTTGAGAGCTCTTCAGTGTTAACAGTAAACTGACCCAATCAATGAGTTGTAAATCTTCTCATCAAGGTTTCAACGCAACCCTGACGCCAGCTGTTAGTAGCAAATCTACTCTGATTGTAATTCGTCATTTAGAACATCGCTTACCGCCGGTTGCCCGCTCATTTCAAGTTGTGTTTAACGGTAGGAAACTCATTTGATTTGTTGCATTCGTTTATCCTCCTGGTTGTTAAAAAGTACAATTAAAACAACCTTTTAACACGTGCAGACTCCAAATTTGCAACATTCGATAGATACGAATGAGGCCATCATGCTTCTCTTGGTTACCACAAAATTTACCTGGATGTAGTTGGCTATCCTGGTGGCCATAAGTGGGAGGCAAATTATTTTCGACAATGGCCATTAAATGTCTTAGTTATTTCTCCGCTTTTCCAGCCATTATTCTCAACTTCCTTCGTGCCGTGTAAACTACGGACAAAATTGCAGCTCAGATTTGAACAACTTCAAAAATTTTAAGAAATTTCCAAAACATTTTGAATTTGTTCGAACAAAAACTTCTCGTTGGCCATCCATCAAAAGTGCTGTGACTGCAGTGAGTCCTACACCACTTAACCAGTGGCTGTGGAATGCAAACGGCGTCGGCAACTGGTTCTGTCACACTGCTTTGCAGAACTTGGACAGCAGCACGACGGGTTGTTACATAAACTTTTGCTAACAACGTACCGCTCTTTGTGACAGCCAGAAAACTTCTACTAACCCTAGGGAGAACTTTTTCCCGAGTTATCACGTCTGATGGAAATGACTAGCTTTGTACCGTCATGTTGTATGTCTCAGATCAATATCCTTTCTTTGTCTTAGTACATTTCTAATTCTGTGATAGACGTCCTACTTTCTTTCAACATCCGATATCTTTCAACAAATGTTCTTCTAGAAACATTTGCCAATTTCTTCCATTAATCTTGATCTCTGTTGACAACTGTCGAGCAGGCGCCCACGACTGCTCTTAGGCAACACGTTGACTTATTAGACTTAAATGTAACAGACCAAATGTTACACGTTATCTGATCCCCAGAATGTAACAGAATGTATCACCGCAACTTTCTAACCTTTGAGATGGCTCAAGATTTATTGTGATTCCCCGTTGTTCAACTGTCTGCCGTGCCATACACAATCCACATTCACGTCAGTGTACGTGATAAAGGGTCTGGCTGGATACAGATGTTTGTTCAGCTTGATTGCAACCGAAATTTTTGGCTCAATGTGAACAGTTTGAATTTGTATCCAGGTAGCCGTAGCGTCATCAAAGTTTGCATCAGAACAATGACAGTAATTTTATAGGATGCATTTTATTTACACCGATCACGCTGCGTTTTGGCGTTAAAGACTGTTTAAGAATTTTGAGTAGAACTGTTCTTCCACTTCATCGAAATTAAATAAAATTCTCATAAAATTCGGAGCACTTTTGGTATTCGAAACGGTTGTGTTTTGCCCCGTTGTCCTTTCGTCAGATCAAAAGATCAATCGGAAATTAGGACACGTTGTGAACACAGATGGATATAGGAACGAGAGCATTGATTAGATCTGGGACTCTACTAGTTATTGAAAGGTAACGGAATGTATAGAACCCCTTTTTGACATCAGAGACCTATGGAATCAACTGCTGAATGTTTGAAAAATTCTTACGTGTTACATCAAGTCCTTATGTAGCTGCAGGAAACTCTTTAACCAATGCTTCATGTTGGGAGCTATAGATTGTTTCATTGTGGTTCTATCGCGTCGCAACATAGTTCTATCTTAACTGCTCGAAGGTCTTAGAAACTTTACACTTATGAGCATGGAAATAGAATTGAATTTGACGTGTTTCATATTAGGCAAGTTGATGGAATAATTATGGCTGATCTTTTCAGCTCAACACTTGACTGCGTTTCTGTTCTCATTATTCGATATCTTATATGAGACCAGAGTGATTTAGATGTACTTTACAAATGTCGATATAAGAACATTTCGGTATTCACTGATTGTGCCCACTGCATTGTGTTTTATATTCCTATGATTTCTTTCCATTCTCATTTCGGTATTGCTCTTGAAATTGAATGTAACCTTATCCCAAACCTTTTTGAACATTTTACTCACATAGCGGTTCTGCAAGATACTGGATCACCTACCTGTTGTAAATCCACCTGGCCTATTTACTGTGTCCATTTACAAGTCTTGTGTGGATTATTTGCAGACCAACATTGTTTAAAAGGATATTCATAAAAGCTCCTCACACTCTTACAGTCGACACGTTGGCCCATGGGAAAAGTTAATGCTTGCCCATAAAAGTTTATGGACATCCATAGCAAACGAAGGTTTACGAGGCTAAGTGAGTCCAAAAAAGTCGTTTTCCTACAGCTACCTTTTTGAAATCTTCTGGTTAACACACTTCGATACGAGCTTCCGTCAACTTTTTTTGGTTGCACTCATTGCGTTTGCATCTGTTACCATCTGGTCAATGGGTAACTTTGAGTATTGCTGAACGTATCACGCGCACATTCTGTTTCGTCTCGTTTATCATTTCACCTACAGTTGGTCTGTCAGTTACTCTGGTGGAACAGTTCAATGAATTTCTCGGTGGACACCAGAGAATAAACCCCAAGGGGCTATTTAGTTCAATAGGACATAATAGTAGTTCGACAGAAGAAAACTGGCGCTACCTGGCATCAGCAACGGCGAATCAACTCCAGATGACCGGTCATCAACGGAACCCAATAAAATCGTTCACTATACTATCACGCGATGCGAACCGAAAAAGTATGGCTACCGGTGAGACCTTATAAGCCAGTCATCGAATGCCTGCTTTGTACGCGTAAGACATTTATTCAGACCGCGCACTGCATTTGGAAACGACCTACTGACCCACAGGCGTTCGCATCTCGGCGAGTGAACGCCAGTGGCATCAAGCCTATGTCTAAATTAATTATTCTGAATATAAACTAGCCTGATTAATCAAACTACTGTCAACTGGCACTGCATTCTTCCTCTCTGGTTCAATTACACGTATAAAAGAAACTCGGTTTTTCAAACCATCACCTCTGGTCTGCTGTATATTTCAGTACGCAGTCACGAGTAGTAAATTTGAACAGGACATGTTGACGATACGATAGTGAATGGCATTCGGTAACTCACTTTAATAGTCAAGTTGAATTTATTAATCATAAATTAATGAGGCATAATAGTGAGTTGCCCTTTGGTGAACCAGATTTGTCGCACGCAGATGAGCTTGAACTGTAAGAGAATGGTGAATGAAACCAAAAATTTTGAATAGCACTTTCTAGCGTTAATTTAACACTCAGAGTTAAACAGCGTGGTTTCCTCATACACAGTAGAAGCACTTGAAATAATAAACTTAAAAGTTATCACAGGACTTGATGCAGTTTTCTCAAACGAATGAGCTTTTGCATTTACGAATGATGTTGCTTCAAAAACCCTGGTTTCCCCCGCGATTTATTGTGCGTCAATGGAAGTTATGAGAAATGTGAAGCCACGGAATAAAACAGATATTTTATTTGAGGGTAGAGAAATGGTTATGTTTTCTTTTGTGGCAGTGGAAGGTTCTGAAAGTTTATTGTTTCTAGCTTAGGCGTGCCAAAACGCGTCATGTTTGCAATCAATGCGGGTGACCTCTTACTTAAAGTAAGCATAAAAATTGTTTTATTTCGACTTACATTTGTGGTGACTGATCGTGTACTCATTCAGAGTAGCCAAAGTTATTGTTATTATTGTTAGTGTTAGTGTTGCCGTTTCGTGACATTTCGGTGTCATTCTAACGCATCTTTGACACAATCGCTTGGCTTGTAACTAGGATGACAGGTAAGTTGTGGCATTCGAAATCCGTGTCGTAGAAGACCACGCAATCTTGAAGATTTATTAGTCAAAGTTTGTTCACTATGAGTTAATCTGGCCGAACGGCGAGTAGTCTAGCAGAACCTTTTCATAAGGATTGTGTGCAGTAAATAAATGAAAGCCGAAGTCAACTTGCAACTAATAAGCCACGGAAGGAATCGAAAACTAACACGGGTGGCTCTCTTAATTCCAGTAACCCCGGTGAAGGCGACCTCATGGTTTGGTTGATAAGCTTCGGGACTAATATTCAGACCTTTACCCATGGGTCACGGTTTTTAGTCACAGTTTGTTAGGTATAACTGAGACCTAACTAAGTTGAAGAACCTGTCCTCCAGCTTGCCATCGTTTAATGGGCCAAGTAGTCATAGGTTATTTGGTCTTGCCGAATACAGTGCCGTCGTGATTGAAGAACGCTTCGACGAGTCTACAGCTCCCAGTCGGGAAATAAACGGAACATCAACGGTTCACTTCGACAACTAATATTTACCAGTATAGCTTGACAAGCTAAACGCTGACAAGTAAAAATAACTAACGTCACAAGATTAATTTGTAAGAATTTCGGCACTACCCTGAAAGTCAGCTCGCAGTTGTCCCCTGTGCTGTTTCACGCAGATTTCAGGTTGTCGACCGACATTTAAGTTTAAAAACTCTACGTATACGGTTTACTTCCACTAAGATCGACTCGTTGTTGATGAACGAAGAATGTATTCGATTAATTTACTGTCCACCATTAAGCTCAATAGAAACGAACAAGGGATGGAATTTGTGGAAATAAAACACCCAAGTTCTAGATTAGAGTAAGGTTTTCCCTCCGTAAGACAATCTTTTCGGCTAGTTTCGACTATTCAGATTAACGGACATGTACAAATTAATGCTCTTGGTGGATACTTATCACCAATTAGATTTCAGTGTTTGTGCATATCTCGTCACTGACTGTGAGTTGGATTTACAAATGATTGTGGTTGAGCGTTTCAGAGCGACAGTTCGGCTTTACATAATATGAGGTAATTTGTGCAACGAACAACCCAGTTAAATCGCGATCGATTTCCAGCAGAGTCAGAAATATGCCTTATTCATGACCTTTGACAATAGTGAGTCCCAAGTTCATTACTTTCTTTCAAAATGTGATTATCTAAAAAGTCCTGAGTGTGAAGGTTGCGGTCGGATCTGAATGGTTTTCAAATACTACCGATCGTGGATCTTAACAGTTCACCAGTAAACTGGAGCCTCAGTCTGTTCTGAAACTCAACTGATGCAGTTGTAAAAAGAACTATAGGTTTTCCTCTTAAAGAAAGAAAAAGTATATTGTGGTTAATTCACTATTGATTCATGAGCTGCAGTCTTCGTTAACCTGCCGTGCTCATCTTGATCCAGAGCTCGAATAAAGCAGTAGTTTTAATATCGCTGGACCATACAAGAGTTCCTGAGTTAGAATCCCGATAAAATTGTCCCTTTTTAGATTTTGACGTTCTGACAGTCAGAATGCACTGTTTCGCGGTGGTGAACTCAGATGATGCGACGCCGATTAACCTATTCTCATTATTTTGGACAACGAACACAATGTGAATGTTGCTTTCGTTCGCCGTAATCATCGTTCGGTGATTGCACAGTCACCAAAGAAAACTCACTTTCATTGGGGTTCAACCTATTTCAAACTACCCGGGATGACCGTGATATGGCCGCAGTATTTTAAACAAGAGTGAGTCAGACGATGTTATGAAGTGAATGAATCTTCTTTGGTGTCAAACTCGCAGCAATAAGGTTCCAACAAATCAGAGCACGTCCCAGCAGAAGAATCACGTCCATTAATTAAACGCTTCATGATCTTTCTTCAACTTTCTTCAACCATGCCGATCGAGTATGAGGATGTTGCACACCGGTTATGTGTACTTTCTATGTTATAATCACTGATAGTAAATTGACAGCCCAGCGGATAAGAGCTTCGGGTTGTATCGCGACCGGCTACCAGTTTCATCTGCTGTTCAAAAAAATGCTGCGGATGCCAAAAATAGGTTGTTACAGCCATGGAATGGAAGAGCGTTCGTCCTAACTCGAATTTTCTACCTACAGGCGAAAAACGGCAAGCGATGGTCTTGGTCGTTAGCCCCTCTAGCCCGGTTAACTGCTCCTGAGTGAAATCAGCAGACGTGTACAAGAGTCAGTAGACTACAGCGAAAACGAGTGTGCATGCAGTGGAATGAAGACCACGTGATATGCGTACGACACACGGTGATCTACGTACATTCTTGAATCAAAAGCTTGAGAGACAGTTATCAGTCACACAATTGCTGTTCCACATCGTGGGCTTGATTGATTGTGGGCCAGAGGAGGTCAAATGTCAGCACGAACTTCTTCCGAGCACACGAATCACGGTCGCGCAATCAGATACGAATTGCTTCGGCAAGGATCAGCGTTCAGAATCTCACCATTTTTTATCGAGTCCTTGGCATTTGGTAAAAAATCTGAAAAGCCTTTTTCTTGCTGATAAAATGATTGGAGTCGGTCAAATGAGCAATAATCGTGCTTGAAACCGTTTTAATCAAACCATTGGTCAACCACGTGGGATGATTTTTGCGCATTCTGTCACTCATGCACTCCAGTTGTAGTTAGGTCATCATGTAACTGATGGTTGTGGTGAATTAAAGTTAGATATGAGAAGTTGGCTGTTGAAGGTTACTCCTGGATAGCTCTGGAAATATCTGTCAATTCCGACTAGCCAGACTACTTTTCTCTGGGAAGGCGACAAATTGGGGATTACTGACAGAGACCAAACGCAGTGTGCCTGTTCCAATATAAGCTCCGTGAGTCTAGTTCGTGACAGACTTCAAATGAGGACGCTAAGAAACGGCACTTTTATCAACCAGCCGTAGGCATCATTTCAAGAGAAGGCAGTAATAAAACGGCTTTTCTTCCTCAGCTGCTTGAATAGCATAGACGATGCACGAAGTTTGTGGGGTGAACTGTTTTCATTGGGAAAAATTAAAATGAAAGAAACGAACTGTTAATCGGAAACCGGGTTGTTCAATTTCCATGTTGTCGTGGCAGCGAGTCTCTAAACCGACCCACTGGACGTATTCTTAGCCCAAATTTACCGTTTTTAGAGAAGCGGTATTTATCCGAACAGACGAACCGACGTGGTCGAATTTACCTACAAGTTGCATTGACCTTTTTTCATAATAATTGTGATTATATGTTTGTTTATTCATCGCTCGATCCTACTTACCTAATGTATATAATCTGTCTTACGACTGCGATCGATGGGATCAGAAGAAATGTCCCCATAACGCATTCTGTTACGATGTAAGTAATACCAGCCGTGGTTTCCTGAAGACCATAAGATCTTGCCTAAGAAGATCTGGGTAGAAGTAGTTTAACTGGTAAGTTTTTTTGAGCACACGGAAGAAGCTAGCGATTAGTGGAAGACCTTCGTGCAACGCTTCAACTCTGAGTGACCGTTATGCTGTGAGCCCAGTTCATGAAGTGAAATCATCGATAGAGAACAAGGTTCACCATAACCCTTGCTTCTTCAGAGGTGGAGGACGATACGTACATTTCTACGATCCTCAATGAATGACCTCCTTTCGTAGTGTTTTCTGACATTCCACCCTAGCTAATAGGGCACAGAGTACGAAGGTATTATATTCTGAACCAACCAACATATTGTAAAACAAAACCAAGGGTGAACGAGCTATCTTTCGTTTGTGACTACATTATGCATTGATCTTGTCTGAATTGTCAGGTCCTGTCCTGTTCTTATGATAGTTAAGTGTAATGATTGACCCTTTCATAAGTTCTTTTCTTAAACAACCGGACACAGGGTAGTGGGTGTGAAAGTGAGTCTGGATGACAGTGCTCATTTCCGTTATTATCAAACTCCCGACTGGAAGCCTCAGCTTACTTTCGACACCTTACGGTTCATCATAAAAATTTCATTTTTACGGCTGCTTCCGAAACGTTCTCATACTTTTCGAAACTTTCGGCACGGACCAACACCACTCATTTAATCCGGTTGCTTTCAGAAGCGCCAGGAATTGAATTTCTTGGTGCTAATTCAAATAAGTGATATTTCTTCAACCGCCAACATCGCCATTTCATAGTGATGTGAGTAAATAGGTAGGAAAAAAATTCCATAATATTGTGTACAGCGATTAACCGAAAGTGTTGATCACTTGGCTATCTCTTCTTCTAATGTTGTACGGTCTATCAACGGAACTTACTGACATTTCGAATCAGGCAGGCGGTGATGCGGGTTCGGGTCAAATTAAACTATAAAATAACGAATGTGCTTAGTTTCTCTGACCTTCCAACCAGACAGAATTTTGTTTGGTGATTTGAAAAAAATGCAAGTGTGTATAGTGTACGGTTTTAAATAGTAGAGACAGACATAGTTCGCACTGAATTCACATCTGAATTCCAAATGGATCAAAATGGTTTGAGTACAAACAGGCACCAAAAAGACTCGGTAAGCCTGAACAGCTTCACTCTACTGCATTTAATAATCAGGCACAACAAAGAAATTACTTCGTATGTGCTTGTTACATGCTAAATGCTTAGGGATCGGTGAAGATTAACTTCCGAAGACTAGCGTAATGTTACTATCAAGTTTGTCCAGTGTTTAGTTTATCCATGTTGGTGCACGAATTCAGACTTGTTTTCTAAGTTCTCTGTCTGTCCACCCAATTCATGTCACTGCAATTGCAAGCGAACATACAGGTACAACTGTTTCGGAATATGTGGTACGTTGTCGTGAGAAATGGTACAGCCTTGCTTCCGTTGTGTTTAGTAGCGCGATTGTATATTAATTTGGTCAAGCAGAATTGTTCAATTGGACTGTAACTTAATCCGGGAGAGCGTGAAGAGCGTAGTCGCTCTCTGTTGCACATGTCTATTAGAGGGATGTGAGCCATTCCCAGGTAAACTCATAATAGCGCGTTGTCAAGTATCTGTCCTATCATTCAATCGCATAACTAAGTAGTATTATTGCCCGCTGGTTCTTGTGTTCCAGAGTCAGCTAAATGCTGCATCTTAGAATAAATAGAATGGCAAACATATGTTCATCGTAAAAAAGAACACTTATAATTGCGTTCCATTATACTTAAGCCTTTGGAGTGCATTCCTAGAATGACTAAGTATACCATCAATTGTGTTCCATTTCCACTATTCGCCACCCACTCCAGTTATTCACAGGGCAACCTGAACTTCTGGAAACGCTCCCTCGGACGCAGCCAACCACGGATTCATTTCTACTGAGTACCATCGTAATGATGTTGTTTTAGGTGGAAAGCGAACGGTGAAATCAAAATATTTCAAGCTTTGGAAAGTCAGGGAGTAAGGCAACAATTAGTAAAACCTTAAGCATTCCAAGTGTAGGGTAAAGAGAGGTTATTCCACCGCATTCATAGTATATTGGTCAGTGGAAACAAGATCACTGATGAGTAGTCGGGGATTTGGTTTATTTTTAAGTTGAACATCACTCACAGTTGATCGCAGCCTCCGCATTCAGATAGACTTTCCAGCCAGCCGGTGTCTTTCGAAAACAAGCACTAGACTCGAGTTTCGCTCTCATTAGAGCTCGTCAGTGGTGCATATCGTTGCCACGGCCGGGATTTGAACTCCGACCATTCCAAACATGAGGTAACCATGTTAACCACTGTACCATTGACCTCACATTAGGCAGGACCGAATTATCAAATCTGAATGCTCAACCACTCTTGCTTGTGAGCAATGATCAGGTTGCCCGATCGTCTCGAGAGGAGACACAGTTACTGTCCTGTTAACTCCAATTGAAAACCCGCGATTAGGACTTCCGGGACAGGGTGAGATCATTGAACTCATTATACCCTCAAGGCGTACACTCGATTGTCTCAATTTGAGGGGGAAATTGGGCATGTGCGTTTGCCTACTATGCCGTGGTCAGCTTTGAGTACAAAATGGGGAACAAATTGCATATATGGTTTCGTCAAACGTAACATGTTGAAGAATACTGGTTCATTAATTCCTGCAGCCTAACTTGACTGGGTAACTCATCATCGTTTCAACGTTTCATCGTGCATAACCACTGCAGACATACATAGAATGCTTGGCCAAATGAATTATAAGATATCAAGGCAATCAGAAGTCTTAACCATTATAGGAAACACCTTATTCTTACGTGAAACGGAAGTTAGTCGATAACTATAATTGACCTTGAGAGTAATGCAATATGAACATTAGACATGAATGCATGTAAACACTAATTGCATGTTTTCACAATCCCAGGGTGGCTTCTCTTGTACCCGTGTCACGGCCTCACTGCTACCTTGCTGATACTATGAAATAAACTCACTTACCCATGAGGGTCATGCAGCAGTCAAGATCTGTTATGGAGAACAGGTTAGTAAGTAAACACGAAAGCTCATGTTCTTCTAATGTAGTTATTCCTGTTAAATTACCAGCATTCCACCTACTCGAGGGTAGCTAGTCAAATACAGTCTGGGTACATTGGTATTATGGCAAATGTAAGGGAAGATGTATCCACTAGCCATTGTCGTTTTCAATTTATAATGCCCAGTCAGTAGTAATTCCAAATCAGACATAAAACCATCATTATCGATAATTTCTGTTCAACTAATGCCAACTTCACTTCACGATACCCAAATAGTAATTAGTTGACCGTTCATGGCCTGTAATATTATGTAAAATCCTTCGAAACATTATTCTATCTTTTTCTACGTGAACGCGCTGACATATAAACTATGCACCACGGCTTCGAGCTCTATTCAAGGGGTTATCATAAATTAACGTTATCTGTATGATGAAGTGAGAAAAGTCACAGTTACAATTATATTGTAATATCCCATAATTACTACGCTATTCACTGACGCTGCCGTAAAATGAGTCTTATTTGTGCACTGTTCTTGAGACTGTATGTTCTTAAATATTCACCCACAAACCCACATTTCGACTCAGATTTCTACCCCGTAGTTGTGAATTTATCCCAGTCTCTTCCTAAAACCAATTAACCGTTGTATGTGTATACCAAGCACTTGGTTGAATTAAAGAGCCCCGACTCTGAAATGAGCCAGTTAATGACAGGAAATCGATCAGCAGGTCGTCTACATTTGTGTATTCCAAAGAACTGAGTATAAAATCCACTCTGCCTCAACAATTACCCATAGTCCTGCGCTACACGAATTCACTAACAGCCGATCGCTAAAGTTGGTTGGTTAATGTCATCCAACAACCATGTGTCAATGGTAATTGATATTGCATCAGTTCTCGGTTGATTCAAAATAAATTGTGACAGTTATTCAGGAAAGTGTAAGGCAGAATGAGAACAAAATACTTTTCCAAATTAGGATGATAGATTTCACTTTCCTCTCACTACCTCGTTACAGACGGCCTATCAGCGTGTATCAGGATGATCAATTTATTGGTCCGTTGATATGGAGCAATTGTTATGCAACCTGTCAACACATCCTATCTTGATTCAGGACGGTTGTGAAGTGCATATATCACACATCAAAGTAGTATTGTTTTCATCATTATGAAAACGAGATAACAAAAAATCATAAACAAAAAATATCTGAACTGGAAAGTACAAGGAAAGTAAGAATTACTTTGGTCGGAAACACTTAGCCCAATTTATCTTGAGAATAACGTGGAACCTTGAGGAAAGTTCTGTTTACATATGCACCAGTATGAGGGATGAATGACTGACGATAAAGCTTGACAAAGTACTATGAGGTATCTAGAAAAAGCAGCCCAATAAAAAATGGTAAGCATTAAACAACTATCGTTAACTCATTTTATTTTGGTAACATATGTTTAAATTCTAATTTCTAAGACAGAACCTTCTAATAACGAGAGTAAACAGTTGTCTGCATTCGAATCTGCTGTTTTTTCGTTTGTCAGAACGGTACTCGATCCCACGAACCAATATGTGCCCAGATGGATGCGCCTGTTTCTTTATTTTTTTCTGTTAAGGAGGTTATTCTTAATAAGTAAGGTACACTTACTGTGACCACATACGTATTCCGGGACAAGCGATTTATGCCGGCGACTGTTAGAGAAGAAGGGTTGATGGGTGACGTTAGGAATTTCCATTGGTCTGGATCAGGCAGTGCTTGACTAACAATATAATAGCCTTCCGAAGCAAACAGTGCATTATATTGCTCATGCGCCTACGTTCGTAAACTCCCTGGGCCTCATTTGACGGTTGCAGGCGACTGTGTCCGTCTCGATCAGCGGGTATCCTAACTAAATTCCCACTTCTGTCATGACTAAACTTTTCCAACGTCATTAGCCTCTGGAATTCAACTACCCTATGAAGAGTGACTTACAAAGGTCGTGGCATTAGAACATTCTTACGGTCAGAGTTTTTCGTACATTTGAAACCCAAGCGTTAATGAGCCATAAATCCGCTTACTACCGGTTGCCTTATTGATGTTGTAATATTTCATTCGCTCCCGATTCGCTGGCTCACAGTCTAAGACCACTAAACTGAAGCATCGAATAAGCACATTACGGTTTCATTCCATATAGATCGCAACGGGAATGGAGTAAACCAAGAAACCAAAACCTCATTGCAAACAACTAAATACTGGAGTAGCACACAACGTTTGACAAATGAGACAGAGCAATTTACTAAACTTTGGATGCACACAATCCAAAAACAAGACAAGCGGGCAAGTTGCTCAGACGTATTAATACCGATGATGGATATAATTATGAGACGATATTTTCTAACGTTCAAAAAAAGACGTTTTGTCAAAAATGTTACAAGCAGCACCACTAAATACGATCGAATTGTAGACAGTTTATAAAAAACAAAGGCTGAATGACGGCCAAACTTAAATTAACGAAACAAATTGTTGGAAAACAAATTTTTGATTATCATAATACAGTGCCTTTTAAGATTGGGAAGATTTTTGGACAGCAACAGCTTTTGTTCATTGGAAGCTTTTTGTCTCAGAAAAGGATTCTATTCCTATGATACCTAATGGATGTGAGTACGACAAGCGAGGTAGTGAAAATGTTGCTGTATCGGATTTTCCAAAATTGAGACACACTTAGGATTATTGGTGGCTTGTTATCAAAACCATTTTTAGCATCCCATCATGCCGTATACTCTTCAAAATAACTGTACTGCTGAATGATCCAAACCTGCAGGTTATTTCGATGTGTTAACAATTATTACGTGAAGCGGAGCAATCGTATGTAGTGGTGAACAATATTAAAATATCCGTAAGCCGTTCGAAATGAAGTGTGACGACAGTAGAATAATTGGCATCAGACCGTCTGACATTTGCCGCTGTACCGCAATGTATACGGACTTGGATAATATCAAGTTGGCCAGATCTAGATGAAGACCACACAACCTGCAGAACAACATTAAAATCACTGTGTTGTCCGGGTTCGTGACCAAGCTAAGGAGGATAGTGTGAGAAGGGAGATTATATTTTAAGGGCCAGCAATGAGTCCATTGTAGTATGTTCACTGTTCTTGATAACAATAGGTTCCACGAAGCGCATTAACTTACTGTTTCCAGTTGTTCAAGTAATCCCAAATTTATTCATGTCGGTAACTCGATGAAGTGCCGTAGGGGGGTGTATCACAACCGAGGAAGTTGTCCGTAGTTTTCCAAACCACGTGACAGTTTGGCTTACCGGGCGTTCCATCTATTTTGGGAAACGACGATCCATTCGATCACTTAATTGTCTGACTGTTTCACTGAAGTATATTTCCGGGTACCCCGACTAAATTGGTATGTTCAAATTGACGTGGTAGGGAGCTGTGATGAATCTTCAGCCAGAAGCGTTTGGATTCCAACTGTGGTATATATGATGACAGGTACTGCTGAGTGGCAAATGTTTGGAGTGCGCAACTCGTCCATCTGATGAATGTTTTGCGATGTCATCACCCTTAAAGGGAAGCTGTGGGAAAACGGGTTTTATATACATGGATTACACTAGATTTTGAACACTTCAACATACAGCTATCAGGATAGTCGTCAACCGTTATGCCTTTAAGAATTGACTGGTATTCTGACTGTAAGTTATCTGGAGTGCACATCTCACGTGTCTTTTATGCAACAGTGCCCTCTCAACAATCATCGTATGTCGAAGCGGCACAAAATTGTCGAAATGAGTCTCTTGACCGATCCACGTGTTTTTGCAGTAAACCGACTTAAATTCCGTGTCATTGTTGTCGTGGGAATATCTTACGTCGTACAGTGTGCTGTAATTCTTTCCCTCAAGCACAAAACTGGGCATCGTAGTAGAGTGAAGTTGAATGGGGAGGAACCCATACAGTGATATCTTCCTTATCTTCTATCAACATGGTGTCATCCAGCAGTGTAAGTTCATCATTACGGCTGAGACTGTGACCGCTAATTCAGACATGAAACAGAGCTATCACAAAAACCAGGTCCCACTGGACCACCCATGCAGAGGATGCCTGTTGTGACTGCACATTTTAGGTGAATATTTTGTTATCACGGTATCTGAGGTAATTTGAAATTTCCCATATTGTCTGAATCGAAACAGCTGCTTTGATCGATTTCAGTAATTGCGCTAAACACATGGCCTGTAAAAACTGAGACTGATCGTTCACAGAAAGAATGAGTCTCAACAGCACATTATCTTTATGCATTTTCAGCAGTCCGCACATCTGCAGTGTTTGCAAGCTTCTAGCTCCGGGTGGTTCTCCTACCAGTTCATTAATAAAAACATCCTGAATCAAAACTAATAATCATTGAAGGATATTGTGTAACACTTCAGTCGGGAACAGAATCCGGCTTTAACCTTTTATCATCAGAAAGCGGCCCATGTATCTTTTTTCGGTGCACAGTATTATCCACCGGAACAATACTGACACATACTAAACTGCATTAAGGCTATGTGGGTGTTAAGCCCGTAACTGTTTAAAAGCATAGACAGTAATTTATCACTGGCAGCAGATGTATGTGGCAACAGACTGTGAACGGATAGTAAAGGCAGTCAGTGAATGAAAATGCATTGACCCTTTGTAATAGCTGGAACCCAGCGATAAATTATATCTCCCATACCATACGTTGAGCGGACGTGAAAAGGATGCATTGTGTGAATAACACATAAACCAGCGATTGATATGTGAACTCAATTGTCTCGGCGAAGTTTATTTCAAGCACTTGAGGTCGCCAGGATGGTTGAAGTTGTGGACGTTAATTAGGATGCGTCATTCAGTCTCAATCGGTGGTTGACGAGTTCTTCGTGCTCATGGTCTTTATCAGTTCACCTGCTGAAGTGATTTGGATGGGATATGCAGATGGAGTCACCAAATCAAATTCAACAGACCACATTACGGTGGTATTTGTTAATAATGCCGCATAATGAATCATTAATGATACTACGCATTTTTCGTAGGCAGAAGGTATCAAGGGTGGAAACTGTCGGACATCTGTTGGTCTGTATTTCCGCTTGCTTTTTTGAATACGCTGAATAAGCTTTTGGTACCAGTGTGTTGAGTGGTACTCGGGTTCACATTCTTTGAATACTTCACTCAGAAGGTGCTGTTTCTTTGCACTTAGACAGATACTCATGTAAACGATAACAATCATTTTTTATGTTCGCTTTCTTCCCAATTACCTTGAAACTTCCAACCTGTGATCACTTGGTTGCTAAGTTGCCGATAATAAACGTTCGTAAATTCGTTGTAGTGTAGTCTGTAACACACTTCAGGAAATTCTGACCCGTGACTTCTTCCCTTCGCTGATATCTCCCAGACATCAAATCGAGGTAATCCTAGTAGTTGGAAAGAGGCTGAAGTGATTCAGATCACCTCAGCCGAAACCGACAGGTTTTATTCCAGCCACGCAAACTATCACCCTAATCCAACCACCAAACCCTCAGTGCACCCGGTCGTAAACGTCTCCTAAAAACACCAATCAAGTTATCAGGAATTACCGCTACCACATGTTGAACACAATAACACAACCTCTCCCGATGTTGACAAACCTGTGCACAAATTTCACCCGCTGATGTAAACTCTAACGCCAGCTGTTCCTATTCAATCAACACCCGACACAACACTCATCAACCAACGACTGATATAGTCAACGATTCCAGCTCCGACCGTGACCGCAGGGTCGGTGCCACAAACACACTACCCCGCTCATTGCTCCATGTGTGTCATGGTCACTGGAACTGCCATAACACTTACACAGATATTGTTATACATTTCTGCACGACACATCAACGCGAGTTACACGTTGATGTCACGGAACAAGCTGAACCACGCATGGACGCCAAATGCATCCTAACACTCTGTCCGTGCATCATCTTGCCTGTGAAATGATCCCTTGTTCCTTCTCTCTCGTACTGCTTGTATTTCACTCCTATTCACCGACTCAGAACAACCTTGATCACTAAGGATCACAAAATCCTCGTCTTAGATGAGCTTACGCGTATAAATGCCCTATTTTACTTCGTGACACGACTTTACATCCTGTGTATTAATTATGCACCATATGCCGTTTTTCCTTCTGGTGTTAATAAAGTGGCGTTTGATGTAACATGTTTCAACCTTTTACATCCCTAAGTTTATCATTTCGTAATTTTCCTGGGAAAATATCCGATAACTTTCTGCCTGCTACAGTTGTTATGTAGGGCAGTCCGTTTCACAGGTCAAAGCAAAATGGACGAGGGAATAAGGTTCACCAGGCTTGACTCTTGGATACAGATGGGCCGCCATGACTCAATTTTTATTAAATTCTAACCAAACCACTGATTTGACAATCGAGGCTCAGCTAGTATACACAACTGCCATCTACCAGTCTCTTGCGACTACTATCAGAATGGCTCGTTTGTATCCACATATTGGTGTGATGGTATTAACGAAGTGGTTCACACTTCCTTAGGCGTGATGACCGGTTTTCCTGCCATGAGACGAAATAAAATGTCAACCTGTTCAAACCTTGATGTTTCTTCATACACCTCTTCAGATCTCATGGTAATTCCTAGTTGCGGTACAGTAGCAGTCTGGAGAGAGGTACTTTGTTCTTAGCAAAGCTAGGCATAAGTGCCATGTGATCTTCATTTATCATAGTTTCTCTTCCATGCAACATTCCACGGATACTTTCCATATGTATGATCTCCCCAATTGAATTGACTGAAAGTGAAATGTGCACATATGCATTAAGGGGAGAATCAGGAAATTTTCTGTGGAACAGTTGTTTTTATACAGTGTTTGGTCTCATCTGCTAACGTGGTGATGTATAAGTTTTTTTCGGCGGTCACATGCAAGTCTGAGTTCAACACTTGTCTGAAAGATACCAATGAGGACTCAGAATTTTGACCACAACCAAGATGAATGAGCGAATCAGTGATACACAAACATCGTGTGTGCGATGCACAAAACTATAGTATCAATTCACCAGACCTAAGAAGGAATTACACGAGAGTTTTCAAATTCACAAGAACATTTCTGTTGTAACCCACATATTCTCTGAGGCTAGCCTACGACGCTCTTCGTCTCATGACACCGAGGTGTTATATATCCTTCATACAGATACAACCTTCAAATACCGCAATCTGGACACCGTATTCTAGGCATTCTCATCTAGGAATTCTCTTTCTACTGAAGGTGTCAGAAAGTTTAAAGTGTCCAGGGTCCATGTGCAACCTTCAAGTCTATGTTACATGCTACCCAGCTAAAAACACGAATTTTTTTTACTGGTGAGCCACTGTCGATCGTAGTGAATAGGAATCCATCAAATCTTAGTTACTGAATGAGATAAAGATACTCCTTCCAACTCGGAACTTCGTAAACTATTTTTACATATTGGTCAGGATATCCCTGACCCTAGAAATTAGCCATCTGGGCATTGTGATTTATCAGCGTGTCCGTTGCTTGATGATCAGGGACAGCTTATTATGAAAGCTACCACAAAATCCATCAACAACTGCATTCCGGTCAGGCAACCTTCATGACCCTGGAGTGAAATCCAACCAGTTTTGACTAACCATTCGCTTGGTTTGGAGCTAGTCACGTTGGAACGCACTCTCCAATATTATAGTCAGAGCTGTATCAGTTACAACTTTTAAAACCCTTCTGCCTCGACAAATACGTAGAATACCACTCGCCCTACAAACCATATTGCACATCTTCCAGAATACTGACTCAGGAGTTGACTTGACTACATCCAAGTGGTTCAATGTTAATTGATTCTCGCTGGCTTCTATCCGCTTTTTTAGTGCATGCCGCCACCGGTGCAGGGACGAGAACACATGAACAAAGATTCGTTTTTCCCCGTGTGAAAAATTATTGCAATGCAAATGAATAACTCCTGATACTTTCTTCAAATATCAGGCATAACTTCTGCTGAATATTTGTTCAAATTTGTCTTATTATCCAATTCACTACTTCACTACTTCAGTCAATCCAACGCTGGTTAGACATTTTTCAGACAGCATTATGTCTTTAAGATCAGATGACTTTCCGCCTAAGTCTCTGATATTTTTAAATTGTGAAGATCTGGACTCCCGTAATAAACTGTCCATATATTCAGTACCATAAAATGTTGCGGCATTTTGGTTCTACTTTGTGGCCTTAATTAATATGCACGTAACTAGTATCGAAGACTTCCGAAAGGTCGCCAGCTATGAGTCTGTGTCACGCAGGAGGACGTAACCACATCATATAACAATCATTTCGTGATAACCATAATCATATCATATCATTCTTAATTTTACTCACACTGAGCAAAAGATTTCATTTGGTCTAGCTCAACCTGATTCTCTTCCGCTTGGCTTGAACTGACGAGATTAACGGCGGTTAAATTGGAAAATGTGTTGTAGCCGCAAACTGCACTGAACTAGATTAATTTTTACCTCGGAACTGTGTGTGTGATATCCGAAATGACTCAACAACATTCAGATGGTAGAATTGTTTAAAAAGTAATCAGCAACTCTACGTACTAGATTTTTAGTCGTAAATTCCTGTGCAAATCGGTGCTTTAGTACGGAAATCAGTCTTATATATTATGACTCCCTGGGTACTGCGAATTGTCGTCAATTCCGACTCGACTATTCACCAATGTAATTACTGAACAGCGGTGCGCCACAAAAATTCAGTTATCACTTCTGTCGTGCTCAATGTAGCATTTCAGGATTGCCTTCCACTGTCTGACTGGCAGCTTTTCCTTAATGATGCAACCGTTTAATTAGGACATATCAGATCTTTCTGCCCTAAGCCGAGATTTCGTCTTTTTGCATTTGTATACGTTGACTAAACTGATTTTCCTTTTCTGTAAATCTGACTTCGCTTATACTTGTCAGTCATAATAGTGATTTGAATATCCCAGAACCCAAAGTTGTGTCTCCAACGGACATGAATAGAGATGCATTACTTTAGATGTATACCATTCCGGTAGGTTCAACAGAGACTTTGAAATTTCTAGCTTTTGTTTCTCTTGTCTATCTGTATCATGAGTTCGAAACACTGTCCAGTGCTTTCGCTGTTATAAATACTAATCAGAGTGTATTCTATCTTGATCAAACCACATGGTCGACGCGGTTAGTTGAGCCTCTTGACTGAACGAGTGGTTTGTACAGATACCATTAATCTTTGTGAACGTTAAGATATTAGGTTTGTACGTGCAATGGTGGGGTTTGTGTGTGTATATATGTGTGTTAAAGTTGGTCGCGCAAACACCGTTGCTGTCCACAGTTGTGGGTCTAACTAGCTTTGCAGTACGGCTGCGGTTCAGATAGTTCACAGCAAGACTGACTCAGTCTAATTAAACTCTTGACGTTACTCGATTTGTCACCAGGGCACCCTAGCAATGTGTGCCACCTTTACCGCTTTTAGAGAAACAAGTTCACCTGACTCACTCATACCTCCCCCCCCCTTCAGACACGGTTGTGGGTATGTGGATGTGTTTCATGTTACTATGTCTAAACATGCACAGCGTGCGTCTGGTTGCAAGTAAATAAACAAATTTCGCTTGGCGACAGACAATCAGGTGTCTGCTGTGCAGTCATGATGACAGGAAAAATTGTACTAACGGTTGGTTAATTATTGAGGAATGCGACTGAGTGTACTGTGCGAAAGCCTGAAGATTACTTCAGTAAGCGGCGTGCAGGAGAACCCGGGGGAATTGATGTCCGTGGATAGCTTAACAACATGAGTTTACCCATTAGAATATGTCGGACCTGTAAGGTTTTGTAGCGGAAGAGAGAGTGGAACCGCAGATGAACAATGAAAGCAAGTGTCAAGTATCTATTAGTTTAGGCTTCTCAACAAAGATCGCACCATGTGTTTAAAACTCAGAGTACGTTATTGCGTGATCGGTGTTTTCGTTTCAGGATCGCACACTCTCCACGGTCTCACGAAAAATAACCCAATTATTTTGAATCAAACACGAATTAATAGAACATACCCAAGGTTTTAAGGACGGTCGGGTTGACAGCAGTTTCAACTTATAACCAGAAGTTAATGTGGGTAAATTCATCGTCTTTCCTCCCAATCCGATTAATGCAAAGAATATGTGAATTAGCACTGAGAATTGATGCAGTTGTTTAATTCTTATTCTCTCCGTATCACTCGTTTAAAACTTTCATTCCTTGAATTACAGTTAACTTTCTGAATGAGGTGGATCGTAATCTATTTGGTGATTGTAAATTACTTGCACCCGAATGAAACTGAGAGTGGCTGCCATTGTACATCGCGATTTCCAGGTGCGTTCCAGGTGATGGCTGCTCGCAGACGATTCCAGAAAGTGAATTCCTCGATGTCTTCGTGGTGCATGATCTGTGTACGTGGTTTGTAGCATGTAGATGTCATTAACGTACAAATTGGTTTTCCTCCACGCTTTAGAACCTCTGGAAACCGCTAGGTCGGAATATTCAAATAGGAAACAGGTTGTTGTAAACTTTGGACAGAACAATCCCACATCTACCCTGTTGTGGAAGATGCGAATGTGATTACCTTGGCACTCACAAGCCGCGTAAACTTCAGTTCAGTTTTGGCACTGAGTTCGTACACAGTCGGAGAACGTGAACGAACACAGTGTTGTATAACGCCGGGCTGGAATGACTTGTCAATGAAATGATCAAGTCAAGTTGCCGGCTAAACACAACGCACACGAGTGTATGCTCCACAGCAATGGAACATTTTCTAATTTTGAGGCCTCACATGTTAAGTTGTCTAAAACCAAGAGATGTTTACATTATTCACAAGCCATAAAACCGAAACGTTCCCTTAACTACGGATCAAAGTTGATGGACTGATTAAATGTAGTTTGTTGCATTCCGTATAAGATTGGCCCGTGTTTCCTCTTGAGGTTTTCATCACCTAGTTACCTGATGCCGTTAGCTATGCGGTGTTATCTTAGAAGATAGCAGTGGCCTGATCATGCATCATAATATGGAGTTTCCTGAAAACTTAAATCGACGAACGGAGGAACTGCCAGGAAGACAAGAAAAACTATTTTCTGGTGCTATATTCAATCGAGTGATCAAATGTATACCGTTCTGTCACAATGCATTGTTTTTGTGTTTCCTACCACAAATCGGAGACGATGAAAAGGCGAATAAAGTATTGCTACTGAGATAAAAAGACGCTCCGTCAGACAAAGGTATATCGACAGTGAATTATTTTAAATTATCGAACGTTTTTGGTGTTTTTGTAAACACTTATCCTGGAAACTCATCGACAAGTCTCCACAGATTACCGATCTGTAGTATGGTTTGGTCGTGCTCTGAAGACATTTAATATTTGGGAGTTAAACGTTCCTAGACCACGATAGGGTAGACGAAGTAGAATAGCATTCCAATTCGTGATAAACGTTTCATCCGTGTTTGAAATTATCAGGTGGGAATAGCCGGAAGGAAGTTGGAACCGATAATTCTTTTATAAATGGGATCCCTGCACAAAAATTATTCTCCGTAGTTAGCAATATTGTTTCCTGAAAAGGGTGGGAATTTGAGAGATCGATGGGAATAGTTATGAAGCGACAGGTTAAAAGTGGGATGTAGGGTGATAATGTGGGAAAACGGGGAACAGTTGGTTGTATACACAGAGATAAAAGATTAGTACAATATTCCTATTCAGTATAGATCATTGTGCCGCTAAACAGTCGTTCAAATGACGATCGTCAGAGCACGCATTGCAATCATCTAACCCTGATCCGAATCGTGGTGTGTGCATTGTTGGTGCACTGCCGGTCGCCCGAAGTCAACTACAAAAGAAACGCAATCTTCGCTGAATACCTATTAACTTGTGTTCTTCAGGTGTATGCACCGGTATACGTGCTCCGTGCTACAAGCAACTGATTTAGCCTGAATTGCACTTGCCTAGCGAATACCTTCACACCTAACGGGTTGTCGTAGTGAAACAGTGCGACATTTTTAGTCTGTCGTTCATGCGAGTCTTCGACTGATTCATGGTTTGGCCACTTGGTAAAGTAATGGATATCCAACTCACTAAACGGCTTACATGTGCAATACTGTTAGTCACTTGTTTGCCCCACGTGGGTTTTGTGGGCAACACTTCTTTCCAAGTTAAAATTTTTAGCAATTGTTGGGCTGATTTGATTTTAAAGGCCTAAGTTACCCGGATCGAATTTGTTAATCTCTTTTTATCGAAAGTCGGTGTTGGTCCTACATAAGACGGTCTTTAAATACAGGTTAACCATCTAACCAAATGTTACGTAGTGGCTTGAAATGATATTTTGAAAAACAAAGAGACTGTTATTTTCAGATTTTCTCAGTCAGTGAGAAAGTCAGCGCAGCATAAAACTTTAAAAAAGCACTTTGTCTCTATCTCGTTTTCTACCGTAAGGGTAAGGGATTACAAGCAGATACAGATAAATAAATTCATGTTCATACTTGGAAGACAAACGTTTAGGACCTGTGACAATTTGGTTCCCTCCATATGTGTGCAATTAATAGCAGTCATGGTTAATCGTCTGACTGACACACCAAGGTATGCGTCTTTCACGGACTCCACAGATTTGAAACGCTTTCTTGTCTGTGTTTACTGCACTGAGCGTTACACACACCCGTTTTGCAGACATTTCATGGCGGCAAATGAGGGATAATTTACACAACAGCCAGATTGCTGAGTCTCTTACTAGACGCACCAGGATCTACGTTTGTATTTCATTGACATGATGGATGGTGTTGCTGTACACGTTAGGAAACAGGTCACTAGTGCTAAACAAAATTAACCGAAAACCCAATGGTGGACTCTGAAGATCGCCGGCGGAGGGATTTGAATAAAGGGGATCTTTAGGGAGGTGTGCTCAAGTCTACCATAGCTATTGCTTTAAGAGTACCCAGGTGCACCATATGCAGATCGATGCGTAGGAGATGACTTACCATGTATTCCCAAGAATGGGATGAAAGCACAATCAGAACTACGGAGCTGCTTTACTGATACCAGAGGAAAATACCGCAACCTCATGAATCAACGTTTGTGAAGACTCATTTGCAATTTACAGGATCAGCCGTAAGTGAATCCCCTGTTTGCTGAGGCCCAGCCTCCAGCACGTCGCAGTCAGTTTACAGAAACAATCAATTCTGGCTTTAAACTAACCCCGATAATTACCTTTTTGTTGTGCCATTTCTACTTGACTGTACCCAAAACTTCCATTCACATCCACTCGTTTACTCGTTTTATCCGTCGCAGCCTCGACGTGGATCAGTGGTTGGCTGTCCAAGATTAGTTACAGGTGACCAGCTCATGACGAGAGTGCAAAAACTCGTACTCTAAAGAACACCAAACGGTGCACATCTAAGCACTGTTCTATGTGGAAAAAATTGGTCACCGACAGTACCGTTTAATTCTTATCGTTCTGGACAAGCGCATTCTTCAACAGTATACTAGGAGGATAACTACTAAGAGAAGATCTTTTTCAGACTTGATTTCGTGACTTTTCGTTCACGTGGTCATGTTTTCAACCGTATTTCTTATTCACATCTCAGTAAGGCCTCACTAGTGTAAAATTTAATCCTATTTATTCCGTATAAACCAAAGCGCCACTTGTTTCTGTTTACTAGTTGTCACTTCTGACCATATGGGCTGTTTTTCAACACTGATAGCTCATGTGATTTTCGTTGCTGTCTATAAACTGGATTTCATAAGACTTGGAATTACTCGAAAAGAATACACCCGGTACAACCAGCCTACCAGGTTACTCGGTCCACGATAATTGTGACTGAAGACTTCAATAATCCTATGGTCCCATTAGGTTGAGTAGTGGCCCTGAACTGAGATAGGCAGGTAATTTCTAAAATTGGCAATCCTCTTGTTAGAAGTCAGTCATCACTCTCACTCACTCGTCTTAACCATGACAAGTTCCACCGAAAAAACTGGTGGCTGACTTAGGTACGTTTGATTCTTGTCTAGATTCGTCACTCTGGAAGAAAATGATTTATAAACAATAACCTACACTGTAAATTTTACTACGTATTCTCTATAAGTTTTTCATGTGAACTCACACGCAAGCATGTGTCACGCGTAATCACAGTAGTAAAGCTTTGAAAACAATACGGTACCATCACTGCCGCTACCATGTGTAGACATCACGTATGCAAGTGACACCTAATCGTAAGTACTTCTAACCCAGCGGCTATGTGAATAGATACAATGGTCACGGATTTTTACGCATTCAAAAGCAATGTTTTACAGATAGTAGCACTCTGCCGATAATGTCAAAAGAATTATACGAAGTGTTTTGTATTTCTGTCGATGTGTAAGAATACGGTGAAGCATTTAAATGCTAATGAAGAATTCATGGTTTATGCGTTCAGTTGTATGTGGCTGTCTGTTACATGACTTAATATATGGCATTTGCTTGAGTATTGTCATGTTTTTACAAATGCCTATCGATAAGATTGAAATGTTACAAGGTTGAACATTTGTCAGTGTCGCACTTTCCCCAGTTGTCGCATTAAACCTAGATATATCGAAGGGCTTCTCATTTTCTCCACTTGTCTTTGCTGATATCGTCTTCTGTTATGGTACATATTTTCTTTTAAATCCTCATTTGCCTGAAGACCGAGATACACAGTGTGACTTATCGGAAAAAAGACGCTTATTCGTGGCTAGAAACTTGGTTAACCATATTTTGGCGATGCTAAATGAGACTATGTAACCCTAAGGATAACAGATTGGTTCACTCCTCATTTCTTGCATGTTCACTTGCGTGATATGCTTCATGTGATAACTTTAGTCGTGATAGCTTGTACAGTGTTTGTAATTAATTACACTCTTTCAACAATAGCTTCTACATTCATATGTACCACTAAGAAGGTTACGAAGTTCTGAACAGTTATGCTGGAACCGTACAATACACAAGCCAATTTATCAGTCCTTAGTACCTACTTGCGAAACATGTTTCGGCTAGACTCGAACTAGCAACAAAAACAGCGTGCCCAATGGTGGTAAGCGCCCTATCAGTTGATCTACAGATTTATTTTGCCTATCAATGATAAGGTCTCAGTGTGAGAGAGTGGAGCTGATAAACTCCACATTACAGAGAAGTCTGGATAGATAACTCAGTCTAATTGGGGAATTTCCAAACACCCGGCATGGCGTCCTAAATCAGTTAGCAGAACGCTTGAGGTGTCTTCCTTCGAATCCACAAATGAGCCTGTTCTAATTTCTCACGTCCGCAACACCGTCTATCAGTTATAGATACATTTTATCCATTCAACTGTTCCTACATTTAATCAAGCGAATGAAGCATCAGACTGAACACCGAAGTAAAATGTTGATTAAAATCTTGGCGGTGACAATTATCGCAGCTCAATCGGCGCGGACTAAACACGGACATACAGAGCTGTCAATCTTCACGGATGCAGGTTCACCTAGGTGCTCTCCTTTATCCGTATCCACATTTTAATAACCTTTAGTGATTACAGAGGGGTTTTTTCGACTTTTTGGCTGTTACACAGACCTGAACCAAATTCAATGTTTCGCACAACGTGTAAGCAATATTCCAAGCCTTGCAGACATTTACACAACGAAATTACTGCAAAGCTACTTTATGAAGTATATTCATTTCATCATAGCCCATTATTCCCAAGTTAGTCCATATCTAGTTAAAATTCCTAGGGACTCTTATTATTTAGCCTTTGCGTGCTTTTTCTATCTGCCACCGTATATCCCGGAGCACAGCTGCCAGAATCTGCAATGTTTGCAGTTCCCCAGTCCCAGTATTCACTTCAAGCATGTTCTGTGGTATTACTATGAAGTACTCGGGTGAAACAGATTACACATAGAATACCAAAGAACGGTTCCCTTTCGAATGCCCACGCAGAGCTACCCGATGGTTCGGGCGTTATCGTCGAGTGAGAATTGGTGACTGGAAGAGTGAATTCGCCCGGATCACTTAAGCGCTCCCCTCAGTGAGCCACATGACAGCCACAACAATTACCTGTTATCAGAACAATTCAAGGATAATCGCCAATAACATTTGTTTTAAACTTAAAACCATCTCGGTCAAAAATGAAACCCTGCAAAGAAACATAGCCGTTGCCGTTTCAATAGCATTTAGGATATAAAATATGTAGTATCAAGCATACTTTGATAGTTATACTTACTTACCTTAAGTAAGTTTGTGATAAAATTGAGTACACAAGCTGAAGCGAAAAACTTTTTGCGTATACATGTAGCGAGTCGTATCACCTCGTATGAAACTGACGAGTTTCATTCCAGCCACGCAAACTATCACCCTAATCCAACCACCAAACCCTCAGTGCACCCGGTCGTAAACGTCTCCTAAAAACACCAATCAAGTTATCAGGAATTACCGCTACCACATGTTGAACACAATAACACAACCTCTCCCGATGTTGACAAACCTGTGCACAAATTTCACCCGCTGATGTAAACTCTAACGCCAGCTGTTCCTATTCAATCAACACCCGACACAACACTCATCAACCAACGACTGATATAGTCAACGATTCCAGCTCCGACCGTGACCGCAGGGTCGGTGCCACAAACACACTACCCCGCTCATTGCTCCATGTGTGTCATGGTCACTGGAACTGCCATAACACTTACACAGATATTGTTATACATTTCTGCACGACACATCAACGCGAGTTACACGTTGATGTCACGGAACAAGTTGTACTACACACGGACGCCAAATACATCTTAGCACTCATTTTCAAAGTGGTGATGAAATTCTTCACAAGCTAAGGTTAAAACAGTGTTTTTGCACCTCTCTTGAGCCACTTTGCCTAACAAAACGAACATTCGGTTCAAGGGGACAGGGACATATGAGTACTTCTGTCAAAAATTTTACCACACAAAAGAAAGTTGAAAGTTGCAGTAAAGTGACAACTTTCCCGATGATCAGTAGCCCACTGAATGGTAAGAATGTTAATCCTTTTCCAACATTTCAATTATGCACTCAAGTTCGCCGGTTCAAAGACATTCAATATTAGCGAAGAATAACTTATTTCCACACGGGTGGTATATATAACTTGAAATGATAAATTGATCAACAGATTGAGAATAACACAACGTTAAAAGCAAGTTGTAATACTCTACGTTCCATCCACCTCGCGTGACCTTCCTCAGGACAACACTCATGAGGATGACCACCCGAATTGGTTGAAATGCAGATTGTCGCAACGTGCTTCTAACGTTCTGTTATTCTCAATCTGTCTATCAATATCATGTTAAACACGACGCCCAATCTGTTTGACTTCATTCGCACTAAATTTGGTGCTATATTTTACGACTAAATTCATATACATGCAAGATCGAATTGAAACCGTTTGTGCATATCTGCTTGAATGTTATCTTACACCTAACGACTTATTCACGTTGAATTGGATACAACTGTGTTGTGAAAAGTTTTCTAGATGTGAATTTGTTTGACTCTCCTTAGCCGATTTTATGTATCTAATCAACCACTACGAGAAAATTCGAAGTTACCGCGATTGTCTTTTCCATTGATAGAGTTATACACTACATGTTTCTAAGCAACCAATCGTGCGGTTGATTTGCACCTCATTATCAGTGGGACGAAGACCAAGAGCCAAAAGTAGCAGGTTCACTAACCATCTTATTGCAATGTGGAAGCAGTCTACATAACTGGACACCTGAAAACGTCACTTCATGGTGATCCATGGCTGCAGATTTCGGTATATTGATCTTGGTTGGGTTGAAGTAGTGTCGATACCTGGTCGATCGCACGTTTCCAGGGAAGTGTGTATCTGTAAGTTTGGTACTTTGGATTTTCATGTTCCACACTCATACCGTTGAACATATTAGGTAGTTTGAACAGTATTGGCGAGTGAACTGTTCTGACGTGTTCTTCTTAGAAGTCGTGGTAGACTTGGCAGTCCCACTGACAGTCTGGAGATTGGCCTTTCGGTAGATTAATACATTCTGCACAAGGTCGTGAGCGAATTTACTGTCAGTTTACTGGTTTTCGACAAACTAGTTAACTTTTGTCTATTTATTCACTCTTGCATTGCAGTTACTCATCCACCTCAGAAATTTAGGTTTCAGTCTGTTTACACCAAACCATGTTGGGTCCTTGTTATTGCCTTCAGAATTCTTGTGATTGCCTGTCATGCTAATGGCTTCACCACGTTTCACCCACAAACCTCCACCATCGTCGGCGCTCACTATTGACTGAATAACCAACTTGAACTTTTCGCCTCAAAAGGGACTTACATCCAAGATCTTAGGGTTTATATGATATTGAAGCACAAAAATTACGAAAATGACTGTAGTAGATACCTTCCGTTTCAATAAAACATAACTGTGCATATCCGTAAAACGCCTCACGTGACCGACGAGAATAACGATCCGGGCTAGAAGGGTCTAGTCCCAAATATGAGACTAACTCTGCTAAATCGTTCAAAGTAATAAGCAGATTGCTATGTTCCGGTCTTCATATGTTCAGCGCGTAAATTGTGAAGACCACATTTGGTGCAACGTGGAAGTACCGTGGAACGACATTTTTCCAAAGTAAGGGTCCCAACAACAGTCCTTTAAAAGGAAACAGTACAAACAAGGGTGAGCCAAAGGCTCGGTAAACCATACGTACGAGTTACACGAACGAAACCTAAAGCGACACCAACAACACAGGAGCACGCTCCGTTACACAATTCAAATTTAATCAGTATGCGCGTTACCGTGAGTGAGTGGAATGTGGTAGAACGTTGTAAATACAATTTTGCCAACGCTTTTCTGTGCGCCTTGGCGAAGTTTGCAAGTGGGGATTTTTAAAAATGCTTGCCAGCTAGTTTTTCTAAAAAGAAACTTAAGAAGTGTACTCATGTTTCGATTTCTGTCCCACTGCGCTCATAGGGTTTTGGTTCGCAGAGATTTCATTAAAGACAGTGTGTGTTAGGACGCTGAAAATAGTTGTAAATTTTTGCTGAATGAACACGGGTTGCAAAATTGAAACTTGCCGATTACAAGCTTGTTCGTGGAAATATTTATGCTTCTATCGAACGAGAAAATTAATCAACTCAACTTTTACAACCGAACAAGTGTACGGTATATTTTGTCTACGGACATTATATTCTGCGATGACACTCGCATGAGATAAAAATCAGATACTCACGCACTAACGATTTGACAAGAAACATCCCTCATCCACAAAGAAATTGTAGGATGACGCCTTAAAAGCTACTGCACAGGTTTCGTTTCATTTACTTTCTACAGAATGCCGAACTTCAAACCCGAAAACAGATTGCAACAAAACACAAGTCTTCTGTTGATGTTCAACTCCTGCAAATGTAAGGTTATTGAACAGGTGACAAGCAGTTGTTTCAGAGAGCACAGGCTGAACCAGTGTTTTCTGACGGCGAACAATTTGGAGTGTAGAATAGGACAGGGCTTGATATGGCTGTTGTTAAACCTGCACCAACTTGCTTTCTCAGTTCAAGGATGGATTCCCAGCGAGTGTTATATGACGGCTGACACAGACTGATTGCAGATGTGAATGGTGATCGCGGCGGTTGGCACTGCTTCAATTGATTGTCTTCCGATTAATCCTAATCCGCAGCTGACACTCGGTCCTGCCAATGTAGGAGGCCTCAGATCTAAGTGATCGATGGCCTGTGGTTTGTTGGACGACGGCACTAGGTGTATGGTTGGAGGCTTTGCAACACGAATAGTCGCGTAAAAACGCATAAATGAGTACAGTACTGACTAGTGTTAACAACGTTGTCTAAGTAGGTCTCTCATTGGCAGACTGACCAAATCATTCTTGGAGAAACTACTTAAACTTGCCATCTGTTTGGGAACTTCCGTTTTCGCCTAACCACACTAAGGTTGTGACCACCTGCATGACAAATGAATTCCTTACTAACATGAACTTAGACTGAGTACTCGGATGAGTAGTGTTGGACTTGGAAACGACTTCCACAAAGAATACTGGTCGAAGAACCCGTTCCTTGAGTTGTAACTTCATTATTGGAGCACACTAGGCAGCAAAAGAGGCTACCCAACCATATGTACACACAGACAAGGAAGTTGTTGGAGGTAGGTAAAACTGTAACCATTGTTCTCTAGAACAAAGGCTCCGAAGTGTTTGCCTTGGATGGCTCAGGCTATACAGGCAGAATATCCTTGATGTTCAACAAACGATTAAGGTGTTGCCTTAAACGCAACCATAACAACATTGTTGATAAGGAAGGATAATTGATGAAGGAGCTACAGCTACTCTAGGAAGCTTGAATTTTCAAGGAGGCTACCGTATGTTCCTTTGGAAACACCCAGAGATGCATAACTGATACGCTTTCATCAGGTCATTGCTGTCTGTAACAGAAATGCCGCTTCAAGAAGCTTTTAAACGTATGGTTGAATTCCGGAAACCACTTCATGATTTGTTTACTAGATACATGTAGGGCAGTCGTGAATTGACGATATAGACTATATGAACATAGGTCAAACAGACCTCGCTTTCATGGAGACCGCACCGATGTTCATCACTGCTCTGTCTCAAAGAAGGATTCACCATTTTGGATTACTGATGAGTAGTCGGGGATTTGGTTTATTTTTAAGTTGAACATCACTCACAGTTGATCGCAGCCTCCGCATTCAGATAGACTTTCCAGCCAGCCGGTGTCTTTCGAAAACAAGCACTAGACTCGAGTTTCGCTCTCATTAGAGCTCGTCAGTGGTGCATATCGTTGCCACGGCCGGGATTTGAATTCCGACCATTCCAATCATGAGGTAACCATGTTAACCACTGTACCATTGACCTCACATTAGGCACGACCGAATTATCAAATCTGAATGCTCAGCCACTCTCGCTTGTGAGCAATGATCAGGTTGCCCGATCGTCTCGAGAGGAGACACAGTAACTGTCCTGTTAACTCCAATCGATAATCCCGCGATTAGGACTTCCGAGACAGGTCTAGAACACTGATCTCGTTGAACCACCATTTATTAAACATTCTCATAGTAGACGCTCATAAATATACAATAACACCTGGCGTGGTGTAAACAGTGCAACCCAATTTTTCCAAGTTTAGTTTTCAATTGCGGTGTGGTGTAAGCTGACTATCAACAGTGTAGCTAAAACGATGAGGATCTGAATATCAACGCTTTGCCAGATCATGGATAACGACTCTCATCTCATCTCCTAATTTGACGGTCGAAGAAAGCTAACCGCCGAAGTGGACGATTTGCCTCAATTACAAAGAATAGGCTTCTGTCTCACAGTTGTAAGAACAAGCTAGTTGTTCTTTTTCAGCAGTATTTAGAAAGATTTTACGTTTCCTGTTGCCATGTTCAGGAAGTTGCAAGAGGACAGGTAACACTTAAAAGAAGGTGGAACTTTTGTCAAACAAATATATGCCAGTCCGCTATAATCCTGGAGGTAGACTTGTCACAATCACCAATGCCTCAGTACGTATGCTGGGAAATGCACCTATCGGAGGGTTGTTTGCATTCTGTTTTCAATAAAAGTTGTGTTCTCCGAACACAATCTTTTAGCGTTTTTTTGCGGTTAATTACTAATCTGTGATTCGTCTAATCTTGATCAATACTTAAACATGACTAAAGAATGGGTCAGTCATCCATTTTAACTGGCCGGACTTGTATTTCTCAGTTCCATTTTGTCCTTTCTCATGTAAAATTTACTTGGGTTTGCGAGCTGAAATCGACGGAAGTATTCAAACCTGAGGATGATCGGGAATTAACAAGAATTACGTTGCATTTTTTCAAAACCGCCCTGTTCGAATAGTATTTGGATGACTAACTTATGCCTTCGCGTAAGTTAACGGGTACATATGGGACAGAGAGCTTCTAATCGTTTGTTTGTAGATTGTCCAGAGTCAAGCTTGTTGTGTGCCACTCTCCACTGGTCTGCTATCGAGACCGCATACTTGGCAGGGTTAAAACAATTTTGATCACTGAATATGTCTGTTGAAACACATCTCGACTAAGACGTGAACTCGATCGCTCGTGTACTCGATGTGACTGACAAGAAGCCGAGCTTGACAGAACCGTTACATATGAGCACTGAGTACTGGTTATGTGTTATTATTACAAGATTGTTGGTAGCCTCCAGGATGATTCGTATCAACCGTGTTAAAAAGAATCCCCAATCTCCCGTTCAATCTAGTCGATGTCCTCTCTGTTATCGAACTAGCTAACTGACGTCTGCTTCTGTTGCACCCTAGTAACTGAAAGATTACACAGTTTGGACATCAACGCTATGATATAAAATCACGCTTCCATAAAATAACATTTGACGCTGTTTCCACCCTGGACTAAGACAGGGGTGAAATATGGTGTACATACTGTTGCTAACGGCACATACCGGACTTTCTTCTTACAACCTACCCAACAACCACTACGAAATCATGCATCCTTCATCCATTTATCCTATTGCTTGTTGAAAGAGCATCTGTTTAAAAATGTGGTTAGTGCCTTGCACACTAGAATAATCAACAAATGCACCTGCAACCCAATCACCAACAGTCCTGTGTGAAAAAAATACACCCCTCTTAATAACCTACCAAATTAGACAACTCCAGCGTGCACCAAGCCGTCGCTACCACCGCCAGGATCACATCCCTTATTTACTATCAGGTAGCTGACAATCTGCTGATAGCATATATCTCTGACTACATGGACTCACCGGAGCCTTGGGTGTGACGCATATACATCGGTCTCTCGATCCACAGCAGAGAGTAGACGCAATACGTTGGCAGTTCCAGGTTACAGGAAACACGTTGCTACCATCTCCTAATGGATTACGGGTCCTAGCTGCTTACATTCGACATATAAACAGTAAACTATTTCAGTACTGCTTCCTGTAATCAGTTAGGTCATACACGACCAAAGTACTTCTACTCAAATTGGGCGAGCCACTTGCTAACCTGAAAAATCACAATGAAACATACGACATTCTGTTCGCACGCCACCTTGATTCCTATAAAATGTTCTGCATGCACAGAAGCTGGCTTTTCCAAGCCTGGCACTAACGATCCGTGTAAGGAATATTGGATGCTCAACCACTAAACTATTTTGCACGTATTTCTGATATTGCGTTGTAAGTAGTCCAGAAGACAGCAGTTAAGTCCAAATTGTCTGCATTCTCTATTACTGACTATTTGTTAATTGGTGACTGTCGACAATACCACGTGGCGATATATCGGCTCTTCCTGTGTTCAACAAACAATGATTAAATGCCACCTACACTGGACACTTCAATACTGGTTGCTTTCGATATCGGCGACTGAGAGTGCTAGTCTGCTCCTTAACAGTGTAGGAAGATGTGAGCAAAACCCATAAACTTTCACATTTTTAAACGCCTTTTAATAATTTTGGTCACGGTTAAGATTGAACAAGCAGAGTATAACCATACTGCTAACACTGTTTGACAGCATGAGCTTGGTCAACTGCGCATCGTGTTTTGCCGTGAGAACAAGGCTTTATCAGATTTCGCCTGTGTACTCACTTTGCATTTTTGAGCATTACAGCAGTTTCTGAACCAACTTTGAGGCTCAGCAAAACAAGGTCGCAACGAATATCAAGCTCGGAGTTCGCTGTAGTACACAGCCATAGGGTCGACCTTCCTTACGAATCTACAGGCCAAAGCAGGGAACGCGGATAAACAGTGAATGTTCACTCGTAAGCGACATGGTCAAACCACCGTGCAAACGTAAATTCGCTGATATCACTTGTGGTCACACGTTGTCAGGGCCGAGAAAACTTTACATTTTAGTGTATTTTTAGCCAAGTCTTATGTACACAAAAACAAATCGCAATCGGGTTTGATAATTCTGTTACACATGGTATGCAAGAAACAGTCCATGTCGTGTAGAAATCATTGTGTTCACAAAAGTGTTGTAGCTGCATAAATAACGTGTCTAAAAAAAATGATAATTTCAACCACCTCAGTGAAGTGATCGACAGCAAATAATAACACTCGGATGTTCTGAGGGAAACGAATTGCTAACTCTACTCTCGGGTAGATAACGATTTATAACAATCTTTAACAAACAGGGGTATTCTATCCGGGCTTTCTATACTTGCGTTCTATTTGAAAGAGATATGCCAAAAGACAAGAGCAGTGTGGTCAACGATACGTTACAAATGGAACGGTGATATCTGGACACGTGGATCGATACTCACTTCGCGTGATAGTGATGGAACACACCGCGAATATCAATCGAGTGGTTGTACTTTTGTCATGCAGCTGATATACCCGTAACTGATTGCGATTGCAGTGTAGTGCCCTGATCTAATTTAAAATGAGCAGTTGTACGCGTGCACGGTTTGCCGGTCATATCAGTCTGGTGGCTTTCCTTATCAGTTCTATGCGCTTACAAGACAACGTCCCCGTTCCAACCACCACAGAAATATATGGAAAGAGTTGGTATTAGACGTGTTTATCAATTCTCCAGTACTTGGAAATTTCACTGTCTTTGAGTAAACTGTCGATATGTTCATCAGTTGCACCGTCTTGGTCTATTCAGAAACATAAAAGGTGCACACTGTAGGACGATAAAATTTTACACAATAACTTCGGTCCCAACCATGCAACACGATTAAAAAGGAGTGCATGAGCTGTTAACTCTCTACAGTCTTTGTCCCTAAATTCTGCGTTTTATATTATTAATTAAGCTGACTTATGTGGTATCTCTCAATGAGCTATCTACATGTAAGGCGCAAGTGAAACTAGCAAGCACGCACGGATTGAGTTTCAGTTGTGTAACGCAACATGCCGCCATTTTATTTTTCGTTTGTGAAAGACGTGTGCACGACTTGCTAGGCCTCATGCTTGTTTCTGCTGTCCTCTTTCACAGGACTATTGGTGGAACGCCTACTTCAGAAGAACTGTCCTCCGGTGACCCCACACTGGGCAAAGGCGGTCCACGAATGTAACGGATAATCAAGTGGGAACGGCCGGCTTGTAGGTTATATATATATGGAAGACGGTTGTAGGTAAGATTTACAAGATTCATTATAAAGTGAACGTCGCTCACCACTGCTTACAATCCCTGCAGTCCCATGGAATTTCAGTCAGTGTCCATCGAAAGCTTCGCGTTAGCTAAAACTTCTCCCACAATCCAAATACTGAGTCAACCGTGTTGACCACATCACCATTCGTCTGGCATTAGACATGACTGAACTATGTGCAAACGCTCAGCCATATTCATTTGTGGGTAAAGTTCAGATGGCCCGATCGACCCCGAAGGAAACGCCATCACTGTAGGACATTTTTGAGGGCAAAATTCCCTTCGATTGATCCCGTCGTACTCCTCATGGCTCCGCCTAACTAGGAGCTTGTTATTGTTAGTTTCACAAACCGCCTGTAAAGGTAGTTTTTTTCCAGCTTGCCTCCCACACACACCCATTGTTATCTGTCATTCGCACCCCCCCACCCCTGTGAACACGGCTTTCCTGCGGTCCACCATGGAATTGTCAACAGCTAGTCAACCTGACCGAAGGCGGGGTATTTAGGTATACATAGAACATATTTCGTCAGTTTGCCCTTGCCTGTCGGTCACATGTGCTTGCAGTTATGCTATTTAGACACTTGGCCGTCTATTGCGGCCAATAATTGTACCCTATAACGTGAACACGAACCAATTGAGGATTCGCTTATAAACAGTTTGGCAGCTTTGATAATTTAGAAAAAACCCAACTACAAAAAATGTGGACCTCGGCTGGTTCCCAATCGACTGTAAAATTCCTGAGCTTCCCGAGTGGCAAGGTAGCTCAGCTGGTAGAACTGAATCTTCAGATTCCTCCTGAATATTCGGAACACGTTACAGCAATCGTCGGAGTTTGCAATTACACACCGTCGCGAACCAATGTTCCAGCCATCTTATACATTTTCATATATCCAGTGTATGTGAGGTGACCTATACCTTTTCCAAGTAAAGATGTCTCGATGTCAGTTTAAGGTGTCTCAGGTAACAGCATAGGCAAACTAACTTTGTTTAGCCACTGCACCTGATGGGACCACGTCATCTCAGTGTATAGAAGCCAGTCAATCCCTATGTTTTTTAGTCCACTCATGTGCACAAAAGGTGTGTGACTACGTTCGCCCTTGAAATCCAGCTAACCCAACTGGGACATCAAGACATCTTAAGCTGGAGGAGGTATAAAGTGTCAACCAGTAAGACGGCTGAATCAAACATTTCGTTACTCCAAATCGACACGGTTAGCTGACAGACAATACCAGTCACCATAGTGAACACCACACTCTTGGTATGATTAATGAACCAGCTAAAAGCGTGGTTAATTTGGTATTCAGCGGAATATTTCAACTTCGTTGCAGGATGTATTCAAAGCTGACAACGAGTGGAACACGGATAAGCGAACCATCATCAGACAAACCCGCCTCAAAGGGTAAGAAATCGTAAACGAAAAGCTGCAACACAGAACATCAGACAGAAGAACACAGTGAGAGAGAACTGCATCGGATGTTTGTAAAACAACTTGCTACCTCAGGAATTATTACTTGGGCTCATAGACGCGGGTGCACGAGCTTCGTAATAACATGGGTTGGACCTACCTTTATTGAATGTTTATTGATTGTTCGCCACAATGGGACTGTGACCTGATCACAAAGCATTCAATTTCCCGTCGCCAAGCACATTCCTACACGGAGAACTAGAAGAGTGACTTCCGAGACTTGAGGCGATTGCAATGGGAAAAGGGTCTAAAGGTTATGCAAACCTACCAACAGCAGTTGAGACACTACTCGACGAACTGGCGGATGCTGCCCAGGTCTTACGTGCACAGACAAAGGCAACTGTATCACAGTAAGAAGCAGAAGTGAAACTGACCCCGGGGTTTAACAAAGAACAAGAGTGGCAGACAATAATGAACCGATTTGTAGCACAAGGTTTTGTAACTCGCAAGACTCTTGGCCTACTATTAACACCTAGTCGGGCAGCTGATATTCCGTCTGCCAGAAACGGATAAGAAGACAAAGATGCGTTTGATAATAGAACTCTCCATCCAGAGCGTGTCACTGGAAAGTACGGATGGCGGAACCTTGTGGGATAGCAAATGTTAATCGGCAGACAGGAAGTTGCACAGTGTCACACCCATTCGGACCGGAATAGAAGGACAAGAAGCCAGTGAACTCGATAAAAAGTTTAACAGCTGACAAGAGCAACGGATATTTTGGAGACGACTCCGGAAGCAAGCAGGTCAAAATCAAAACGGGCCGAATAAACTAAATTGGTCGTTTTAAATGTAACGTGTAGGATATTTTGCCCTCGCCGTCCTGACAGGCGTTTTTTTTTAGAAGAGATTTAATTACGAAACTCTTACCTTCGGTTGGATTCAATCCGACAACAGATGAAGTATGCTTATTTGTGACAATTGCTCTACCAACTAAATTAGAAAGCCACGCCGGAAGCTCAGAAATTTCACATGTCGACTCAGTCCAAACGTGGAATGTTTGGCATAAGCATTGATAAAAGCATCGTGTTGGTCACTTTTGAATACGGGACAATGTTAGGCTGAGCGTAAATATTCGGACCGATTGCATTCACTCAGTTTGGAACATTGTTGTCAGTCCTTTGAATACATATACTATTTCATCTTTGAAAAATGTCACACGGAGCTTATGTGAGCGGAATGCCTTGAGCCGTTCTATTGAACTGAATTAACACGTAAGTTCGGTTTCTGTTCGCATATCAAGGTGTACATGTAGTGACAATACATACAGTCAAAAAACTGTTGGCCAAATAGACAACTATCCAGAACGCTCTGTTCTACGCTTAAGCTTTACCACGAGATGTGATCAAGACAACAAATTTCCTCATGGCTCGGAGTACGTGTAAAAGTATCAGAAGTTTTCGACTGCAACAGCTTGTTAACTGTCGATATTGTTTTATGATAATTTCCGTGATGGAGTTTGTGTGCACACAAATAGCCTGTTGAGATAATTGCAAACGCTGGTTCATAAGGTTCTACAGATATCGCAGAACCCGGCACTTAACAGTCCAACCTACAAGGAAAGCAAATATGCATTATCTGCTTAATATGAGTTTGCTGTACTGGTGCGTCTACAGATAGGGGTCTGCCAGACCGAGATAAGCATTCCTTATCAGTTTGATCACCTGGATTTGTGATATGAACAACGTCAATGACGATGGGATGGCACTGATTTAGATTCATTCAAGTTATTTCGTTATTTATCAGTTATATATCCCGGAGCACATGTGGCCTTTCTGTGTGAGTTGCGGCTTTTCTGACAATAACACAACAGCAAGGGTGTGATCATTCTACTATTGAGGTAACCTTCAGTTCGCATAGGTCTAAAATCATATTTGCTGTCTAGCATCTTACGAACACGCTTTCATGTAAAACATGTTACTTCCCATAGATCATTAAGTACTACATCGTAAGGGCTGTGGTGGTGTAACGTGCTGTCAAAGGTGGAGGTTGACAAGACTTACAAATGCGCAAGCTTACGAAGAATGAATTCTCTCTTTTTTCCGAGGTTGTGGGTTGAAGCTTCCCTTGTGCTATGGCTCTTGGTCATTTGTCTGTGTCGTCACGTTGCCCTCTGACGTGATTTCCAGTCAAAATTTGTGTACCGCATATACGTCTGTCTGGTTGTGATCAGGTTACTGAACGAAGTCATAGCAAAACATGTTGTGGACAACTTTCGTCTTTGTTCGCAGGATACACCGACGTTTATGGCATTTCACTCCGTCCAAGGCAAAATATACCAAATGGCCTACTGATCATACTTTTAGGCTTGACTTTATCGTAAGATACATTTTAGTTTCATTTTCCAATGATGCTACGCTAACTGGAATCCCGAAATTTTTCAACATAGGTTATCTTATCGTAATATTTCGGTTTCTCTTCAATAGTTTTCTTCTGCATTACACTATTGAGATTTTGACCAGAATTCTTCATTCCAGTGACAGCTCCTGTTCAGGCTTATGCGATACCTTTCAGAAACTGATCAAGTGGTCATTTGTCCATTCCTCTTTTCTCATTACTTCCAAGTAAAAGGTTGTTTTGGGTTAATTTCTCAAGGGCTCTCTTCATCGTAAGCGTTTCGCTGATTTCGGCCAGCTTTCGCGCATCGTAAAGTTATGTACAGGTCACTCTCTTTTAGATATTTGGGCACTATAACCTCACTAACTGTTTACTTTTTATCTATCACCAAACCATTTTTTGCTTTTCCCAACTTAACTGTTATCCGCGCTTTTTCATACAGGTAGAAGATTACTGCAGAAAAACACTTCCTGCGAAATACCTGTTGTCCATCTTTTTTGCTCCTAAACAACCTATCACTTGCACCAAATTTGCTGGCAGATTTTCTCCTATGTGCCACAATTTTAATTCTTCCGATATTACTGAGTTCTCTCTCACGTCTTTTGTACGTTAGAACTGAAACTGTCCTTAACCCACATTACATCCCATCGTTAGTCGGGCATGATCGTCATTTAGAAAAGTTTACCGATAAAATTTTTGCTTGATGAACACGCAAGTTTTGTTGCAACAAGGAAGTATTGGCAATTCTAGCGTCATGTTAGTTTACTTGATTCAAAAATTAACCCTATCTAGCAATCAGTTCTGTTGATCACGTGACTACAGTTAAGAGAACAAGTGCACTGTCTTTTTTAGACGCGGACAGCGGTAAAATATTTGTTGCTTGACTCTCTTCGACGTGATCGTATTGACATTATAGTCAGTGTTACGACCAAACCATGTTCGACCAACGCGTAGACAAACAACGACCACCGGATACAAAATAAAGTTTGATCGAAAATTTCAAGGTGTTATTGCATAAGCAATAAAATATGCAAAACAATCAGCTGCACACCTCCACTGTGACAGCCCGTATTAACAGTAGAATTATGCCCTAAATACAAATATCGACTGCTTAAAAATGAAAAGATACTTTGAGAGGAATGTACAAAGGTACCTCGCAAGTTCCTCTGATAATCCAAACAGAACAGGAAATAGTTCAACTGTTGTGAAGCATGCAAAATAAAAGCAAGTGGGTTGAGCAGTGGATCACTAAAATAATAAGCCCGGTCAAGTTGCAAAACGAAGACGGAGTTGTATACAAAGGGACCGAATAAAAGATCTAAACATTAGAAATGTCTGGGGAGAATTTTCCAATAGATCCGGTAGAGGCGTGATAAATCGCCTCAAAAAATTATTCCCAAATATTTGCGCTTGTGAACGACACTGATACTGTCTAGCACAACTACTATCAGGCATCAAAAACGTGTGAGAAGAATCTTCCAATGAATTCGGCAACCACGTGGTACAGTCGCAATGCAGACGTTGTTTAATTCGAAAAATCCAGATGCGCTGTATATGATGTCAGCTAAAGGGTGTTTAACATGAGACATTTACAACTTAGGGTGATTACAGTATAAAACCCAACTAGTTTCTGGAAAATTACATCAGGATTATATGAAAATTATTGTGGACATTCTTGGGAAATAGTGGAAGTTTGGCGAGCCCAATAAGGGTAAACTTGTTTGTACTCGTTTAGCTAAACAATAGGCTGTTCATTTTCAACTTGCTTGTAAATTCAGTTCCTTAACATCATGTTGTGTCAGACTCGAGTTGAACATGCACACGAACACTCTGAACCCAGTGAATATTCCTAACCAAAACACAAATCTGTACTGGCGAAATATTTTACCACCTCTGTGAATATGACATTTCAGGTAAATCTTGAGCATCCACGTTAAAACAGCCGGCTTGCATTCTTTCCAATGCAAGTAGATTGAGCAGTAATTTGCGCCTCAAAAACTCCGAAGCCTTTCACGTCCTGTTGGTGCATTACATGGATAAAATTCATCGCCGACCAAGAACAGTTTTCTTACTCCGTCATCCTTAGCCACGGAGAAAGTGCTCACAGTGGTGATCAGGTTGGGAGCGTGGTAGCATTCGGTAGGATGAACGGTTACTTTACAATTGTCAAAACTTAAGTAGTGCTTTTTGTCTTTCTTGATACACATGCATTTTTTCCTGGTCCCGTTCTTGAGAAGGTTTTTTTTCCAAAAAAATCACGGTCCAACTATCCGCATTGTAAATTTCGAGTGCACCTCTTTTTTGGCATGACCTTGAGCCTTAGGCCAGTGATCACCTTGTGGAGTCCCAATTGATGTAACAAATCAACTATTTTATCGAATTTTGTAGATCCCAAGTTCTATCGACTCAGAAATATGTAGCTCGAAGTTTTCTTTCCAAAATTGAATTTTCTCCTCATATAATCTCTGTTTTGTTGCTCTATTCACATAGCTGACTCATTGTACAGTTTACAATTTTGGTGTTCAAATGTGTATACGCCTAAAAATCTTTACCTTGATCACGCTCTCTTGAGCGTGTTTCTCACAAATGCGTCAAGAAATATACCATTATTATTACTGTTACTATTATAAAATTTGTCTGGCCTCTTAATTTTATCCGGAAAACTAAAACCGTAGACCGGCTTGAAAATGAATTGATATACTACTCGAGGAGCGGGCACATTGCTAATGTACGAGCCCGTCTGGGTGCGGCACGGGAATGAGCTGTTACGAGAACAGGAACGTAGCGAACAAGACTTGTTTTTCGCGTCTAATCATCAGGCTAATTACAACACAGTAAATATAAAAACAGTAGCTAAGATGAGTCCAAGAAACGAGCAGTAGAGATAATGGGCGGCGTGTTTGCTATCAGTGACGCAATCACTGTTCACATCGTGGGCTTGATTGATTGTGGGCCAGAGGAGGTCAAGTGACAGCACGGTTGCGCAATCGGACACTAATGGCTTCGGCAAAGGTCAGCATTCAGAATCTCACCATTTTTGATCGAATCCTTGGCATTTGGTAGACAGTCTGAAAAGCCTTTATCTTGCTGATAGAATGATTGGAGTCGGTCAAATGAGCAACAATCGTGCTTGAAACCGTTTTAATCACACCGCTGTTCAATCACGCATTCTATCAGACAGTCGCATTGTAGTACGACAAGTGTATGATGCTCGAAACGAGCAAAATAAATGAGTACACAGCTGGTTGCAGGACATGGAAATTTGTCTTTGAGTTGTTGAGCGGAAACTGACGCACATTTGAGCGACAGGGTAGGCTCATTCGGCCAAATTTCTAAGCTATCTTGTGATGACTTCGGCCATGGGATCTCTCTTAAAATGAAAACTAACAACCACACATTTTTATTTACTGAAGGTGACTTTAGCTCCAATTCTACCACTCGCATCGCCCTCTGAGTTAAACCCATTGGGTAGCCATTCTGCATGAACAGTTCTTGTAGAAAGTCTAGATCGGGTTATGAAGTTTTAGGGGTGCAGATCTTTAACGTCTTACTCATCAAATATCGTGTGAGGTTTTGCTTTTGATTTGGCGGAACGAAACTGTCAAAGCGAATGTGCTGTCCACTCCGAATCTGTTTTCTGCATACATTTCATTGGATTGAACCATCTACATTTCTCAGTGTACCAACGTCCAAAAAATTTATCTGGCCGTTGTTGTCTGACTCCTTGGTGAATTCAATACAGTTATGGGCCGAGTTAAAAGCTGTCATAACCCCGTCCCTGTTAGAATTCTCACTGACGACGCAAAAAATATCATTAACATAGCTTTGGCATTGGTATGTTCGCCGAGCTTGGCATTTAGTTTGCAAACGTTTCATCACCAAGCGAGGTAACATCATCAGTGCGTAAGTGTTTCAGCGTATAGTTCTGAGCGTGGGGTTTGGTGAAGTTTGATGGATGCCTGCTCTTATATAGCAGAGTGAGTTGACCTACTGACCCGAATTCCGGTTGGTCGCTTTCCGTCGTGTCTGACCCTTGACCTGACTAACCACTGGTTGATTTTGTTGCACTTGAACTTTGACTCGATATCCGATTGGTTGTTCCCGGGACTCTGGGGAACTCCGAGGTACGTTTGTAAATAACGGGTCAATATCGAATGAAAACATTCCTCGATTGTTTATGTTCAGGTTCTGGATTAAGTCAGTGAACCGAAAGGTGTCCCAGAGACTGTTTTTTCAGCCTCAACTTGAAGGGTTCCAGCAGACCGGCAAGCCATTTGACCATAGCATGATGAGGCGAGTTGCTCATATCTAAAATGGGTCTCAAAGTTAAATCTAATTTGTGGAATTTGGGCAGACCGTATAGCCTAGAGATTGTCGTTCCAGTGGGACGGATGCGTTCAAAAGTAACCACGCAACGCTCTAGATATCGCTCCTGCTATGGTCAGTGTTTTGTTTTTCTCCGTCATCATCCTCATGAGTTTCGAACCATCATCTAGTATATCATTCATTTTGGTAGCATAATCAATCTTGTTTATTAAAATAACTTCTTTTCCTTTATCCGATCTTGGAAGCCTTATACGCTCGTTCTTTGTAAACACTTCAGTGCATCTAAGTGTTGCTTGGTCAGGAGCTGTTTTATTTGTGGAGTGTATTTAGGGTACTGATAGTGGGTGTGCAACCGCGCCAGCCAACCCGGTGGAATTTGTGCGAATGAGACCAAAGCTCATCCATTCAAGACACCGGCTTCATAAACTGCTCTACATGTGCCCGAAAAAAATCACGAGATTGGTAATCCGTTCGCATTCTCAGTCATCTTCACACACCGGAATAAACGCCTTCTCCACTTTGTCAAGGCAGTTGCTATTAAACGACTGAAGCCGCCGTGGAGTGTGCAAAAGGAACTGTTTATCAAATTAGCACTACCTTGGTAGTGCTCGTGAATTCTTCTCTCGTTCTCGCATACCTGGACAGGACACTCTCCGTAAGCGACAATTATACACATATTTGGTGATTCTCATTTCTGTAGTATGTACTTGATAAGCTACATCGAAATTAGTTCGGGCAAAGATCGTGCAGTATACCATTACTAACTTATATTTTCAAGTTCTTTTTGGGGAAAGTCTGCTTCAGTCAAAAATCAGATATATAGTTAACCAAGTTCCTTCCCACATTTACTCGAAGGCAGCTGTAAAAAGGTTGTTGTAGGGTCTACTGCGTTCAGCACTTTAAGGCACAGTGTGACAAAGGCACTTCCCAACCTCAGACTGTAAACAAGCGAAGTTGAATACGTTTCTGTTTATCTCAAATGTGATATCATTACAATGCAAACAGTCTCAATTAGTCAAATCTACTGCCAGTTAACGCCTACCTTTTTGCCCATCCGCTGTGTTGTCTCACAGAAAGAACGCCATTTCATGGGTGCTGTTTTACGAATTCTGCCGTCCCCTATGTTTGACAATTCACTTAAAAATGTTTCATAGGACTAGAAAACATGGACTTCAGGTCCATGTAGTTTAAAATACGACACTTAACGATCATGAGTTTGTGATAAATTTGTGAGTTAACCTGTGGTTTTATAGTGGTATCTCTGGGCAGTTATGTGGAGTGACGCACATTGCTCATTTTACGTGTACTGTTTGCTTTTCAGGAGGAAAAACGGCCGCCATGATCTACAAACGAAAACTAGGGACAGCTGTGTTGGAATATCTCGGCCCGTCCCCTAAATGCACCTAGATGGAACGAATTAGCACAACCTTTGGCGCTCTAAGACCCTGTGGCTGAGCCGCTTTCTGATGATGGTATGTCCATATCCTGAGTTAACCGTTCAAGCTTGCTGACCAATCCTTACGACAAACATTCGCCTGATAGAGAGAACGCAGCCTAACATAAAGCACGCTTTGTTGCCTGGTTCACTTTCTCCCTGGGAAGGAGCGCGTAAGTCGGATGAATCCTCCGTATATTATGGACGTATCAGAGAAAAGCTTACTTTGATATATAAAATGTTACATTATTCACCGCGTCCTCTGACAGCCGCCTCTACGTACAACACGAATCTTCGTCTCCTAGGTTACTCGCTGAAGCTGCAATACCAGATAAGTCTCTCAGACTGTAACTAGCATCCTTACAGTGTTACAGTAGGCACAATCCCAAATAACTTGTCGTGATGGCGCCATCGATGGGTGACTCTAAAAAAGACTATGCACACATTCACAATATTTCTCCAACTCATCAGTCGACCTAGCCAACAGGATAACTAGGAAAGGGCTTGCGACCTTGAATGCTAATATTAGCGACCTATTACCTGTTGCAGTAGACTTCCCTTGCTCGAACCTTTATCCAACTCTGTGTCCCACCAAACTTGATCAAACTTTTTGTGATTTGGTGAATCTTATCATTCCTGAAGCCAACCTATTCGCACTTCTCATTTTCCCTTCGTTTGTTCACTCTTTAATCTGCGCTCATTCGTTGCAGTCCAATATGAACACTACGAGACTTTCGTAACTTGTAAAATCACAAGGATTTCCGTTAGTTCAACACTTCTGATTGTCCCACTTGCACAAACTGACCTGACTCCTGAGGCAAATGTTTGTAATCAACGTATTACAAACCGACCTGAGTCTACTAACAGATACACACGAGAAATAAGTGTTAAATCCTCTTATGTTTAGTGGAATTGTTTTCTGCCAAAAATACTGGCAGTTTCCTTGGATCTTACAAGTTCCAAGTGTCGATTTTGTTCGTCACTTTTCCCGTGGAATATTTACCTATTGTGAGCGCCAATCACAACCTAATTTTTCACCAGACAAACTAGATGCATCTGCAAGGCTGTCAAAGACACGTGTAAGAGTTGGACTGTTCTCATCATTGCTAAGTATTGCAAATTCTGTCAATTGATTCTGCTCATACCTGACGATGCTTTAAAGTCTATGAGACTGAAAATTTGAGCTGTGATGGAAGGTTCAGATCAGAGTACTAAGAGTTAGTAGGTTTTTGTATTATTTGTTAGGTCGCGTGAGAGTGTGATTATGATGTAGGTAGCTTACCAGAAGTGATTTCCACATTGTAGCACGAACAACAGACGAAAACGACTTTGGCCGCTTCTTTCCTCACAGACAGCCATCTCAAGAGTGAACATTCTACTACTATCAAATCACGTGTCCTTCCAATTTAGACATGACACCTCGGAGTTGAGTTGTAAACAGTCTATCGGGTAAGACATGCATGCCACCAATAAGGCTCTCATGCTTGGCTTACTAATTCCCTAAAAAGAACAGTAATGACGAATAACTAATGAGAGCATGCCAGCCAGGTTTTTGAAAATCCAACACCATGTTCACATCTTCAAATATGCTTTCATGCAGGTATTCGAAGCTGAATCCACCGATACGCTCGCTGATGTCCCGAATCTCTTACCACTTTCCAGGGTCAGGAATTGAAAGCAGGTGAAAATGCGACATTCGTTTGACGTCTTTTCGTTGCTGAGCCAAGGTCATGAGCTTAATCGTGAACGACTATTCAGCTGTACCATTTACTCTTGTTTTTGTTCACTAATGTATCTAAATTAATTGGGAGTTAAGTCAACTTAATTTAACAAATTAATTAATTTAATTTTTTACTTGCATGGAGCCTTGGCAAGAACCCAGTGTTTTTTGTGACTCGCAGTAATCCCGTAAACGAATTCAATTAATGGGTACCATGGACGCAGATGAATTTGAAGTAGGACCTTGGCGTGACAATATTCAGATATCTATTTCATTCAGTATACTGTTTGACTGTTTGTTGATTCATATCTTTACCTTCCGCACTCCGTGCTCACCGTCTACATTGGTAAGTACCTATCCGCATAACCCCAGTGCGACCTCTCTGTGCCGATGGCCTTACGAGTAACTTCAGTGTATGCTTCTGATAAGTCGCAAGAAATCGCTCCAAGTTAATTTATTTTGAAAAAGAGCTGCTATCCACTGTCTATCTTAGAGGATGATGAAAAATCTCATAACTGGGAGGTTCGTCCACTAATCGCACATAAAAGGTATGTTTTCAGAGGGTCTGCGAGTGTTTTCTGTTTCTGTCGAACGATTGAAGTAGCTCACGAAAGCCTTTAGTAGCATTCGGCCCTGACAGATTTCCCGAAGTTTCATATTTCTTTCCTCTTAGTACGTTTTTGTTTATTCTGCAATGCCCACCAATTATGTTCATGTTAACTGGGAATTACTCACATCTGTTTAAGATACCGAAGTGTGAACTAAATATTGTGAAGATGAGAGAGACAAGTGGAGGGTAATAGAAATGGGATGGGCAATAACGACAGACACTTAGGTATGCATGGCACAACCAGCTTAAGTATATAGCGTTAACCCACAGGTCTTGTTAAAGTTCACCCTTATAGTTTGTTGTTATTATGCGTGTATATCTCCGTTGCTGTTGCTAATCGCAAACCTATTTTCTGTGTCTTGCCCTATCGTCTTCTAACTAATCTTGTTCTCATGCTAATAAAGAACATCAATACAATCGTCTTGTAATTAGTGAACGACACCTCCCTATTTTCGGAACAGTAAGTTATTACCTCTGTATCTATGTTCAGGTGTGTATGAGTGAAATCAGACACCTTGACAGAGAGTCCGCCTAAGAAAACCTATGGGAGTCCTATGGGAATAAACGAACACATCGCGATCGCGTTAGCCAAAGTTGTGGAGTTATGAGGCGCAACTACATCCACTGACTTAGCCCGGGCCAGGATCTGAAGATTAGCGGCCTCAACCGCGTAGGCACTGCGCGCGAATAATATGCGCATTAGTTTGAACCTCCAGAAAGTGACCATATTTCAAGGCTGGTAAATATAAAGACGTACAATTCACTGACGGTCTGTAAGCTGGGATCGGAACAAACAAACGTTGAACTATACAGCATACGGGAAACTTTAATTAAGCGTCCGTGAATAGAATAGTACAAACTAACGGAAGCTTTTCGTTCTGTACTAGGTAAAAGTCTAACAGAAAGTGAATTCCAAGGATGGAAACCAAATGAATGTAAATTCAAACTCGTCAGATAGCACAGCGATGCTAACTCAACCAAAATGTAACTTATAGCAATGTGAAATAAGTTTTCACGCTTGAATCCTAATTTCCCAAAGCTGTTAATTAACGATGGCCTCCAAACTTCCCACAGTCCCTTTAAAAACGTTCCATATCATCGCAAAATTTTCTTTAGTGCTGCTTAAAATGTAAAGACAGATCAGTTATTCACAACAAATCACGGCTAATGGAAGCATACAAAAGTTATGTAATGACAAGTGCCTTTTCAATTATTCATCTTCCGGTTAATTGTTTCACGCTTGTACTGGAAACTGGCAGAGATCAGAGCACACAACATAAAAGTGAACGATCTTATAAGACCCAATAAATCAGATTTATATGGCGACCGACATTTCGACTGCACAGATTTTGGTCATGTCACGAAGAAAGAATGAGTCGGGGCCAAGTTAAGGTCTTAGCTTAACGTTTCTGGCAAGTGCCAGAGGATACTGAAACAAACTACGACGAAAGTTAACAACTCAATATCCTGTTGTCAGTCATTTCTCTCTATAAAAACCAAGTAATTTACGTTATAATTGTTATTAAGTAGTTACCAATAGTTCATAGTATTCTATTAGTGGTTTATAACAGCCTATCAACATCAAAATGCACGGCGTCGTTTACGGCTTACTTTTGTGCCAAGCGGCAATCAGCCCCATTTTTCGGAGTTTGGATGGCTCTGTCCAAACATCGCAGCAGATAGCCAATTTTTGCAAATGGTGTATCTATAAATTTCACTTGATCGGAACTTGTATATTCCGTGCATACCTCTACTGTTCAACCCATAAAAAAACAGATTGTTAGACTGCATTCCACTGTCATCAGGATAGAAATAATGAGATATGTTATTACGTTTCCAAGTTTATTCTCTAAAAAGAAAACGGTGAACTGAAACGTTAGCATTGGGGATTATATTTACACTCAGAGGGCTCATTTATCAATTTTGACAACAACGTAAAATGTACTTTTCATGTTCAAAAATTAAAAAGGAAGTTGATACCAGTCGAATTTTTGCCATGATCCACTTTACGTAGGAGGTTACCCGTTTAGTGTCGTAAATATCGCATTAGCCATCGGTGTACTGAACTATGTATTTGATCATCGAACCAGAAATACTTTTATGATTGTTAGCCCACTCAGGGACCAACCATTTGATGAGATCTATTCAGTGAACTGGAATTATGCCTCAAAAGTCGAAGACTACATTGACTGACAATGTTTATTCGGTGCCCTGTCAGTGTGTTACTTATGTCTACCTTTGAATGTGACCAGTCTGAACAATACAAGGAAAACAACGCGATTGTCAAACACTTTGTGTTAAACAAGACGTTTTAATACGGCTGTAAATAAGTCGAGATGTCTGCATCTGCTGGGAAACTTAGCACGGAAACTAGCTTCGTACACAGTCTAAAATGAACACATAAACAAACAGCATGCACCAAATTTTGCTAGTTTTGGCGACCGCGTGATAACGGAGTCTCTAGTTCGTAGGATAGTTTTGCTCTCTCGAAAGCCTCACTGACTCTACCTGTTTAAGACAGTTTCATTTCCAAGGTGCGAGTTAACATATGATTCGTAATTTTTCGGTCGATCACTTTTGGTTGCATCAGTTGCATAAATTTTGGACTATGATTTTCAGTTCAAGACTTCCATCTAATAAATCGATCCTGTGGGAGTTAATTTTGGTTTTAGTGTTTCAAGTTAAACAATTTTACAACCACGAATGTTCGAAAAGTAGTAAACTGCTGTGCACTTTGACTTACAAATCTCATTCGAGGGTTACAACCGATAGTTGTCAAAAAATGAATCCGTTTCAGTTAACTCCATCCACCCTCCGGGCAGATAATTGCTCGATAGCGTCCAAAACTGGAACCAGGTTAATCGCCTATTTGTCAAACGAAAAATGAAATTGACATAAAGTTTCACATATTTGGTGGTGCCCTTGAAAGCTGCATTTTCAACATTTCGCTGTGCTTGAAGACTTAAGAAATCGGGATACAAGACACCAGTTGAAGATGTGGTGGTTTGGTTGGCAAAAATCATTTGGAGGTTTATAGCTGATAACTCCCCACCAAATCCATGATTGATACCCGTTCTCAGAAGTTCAGAAATATCTTTACTTAATAAAATGCCTTTTAACCATACCGATGTGCTAAATTAAAGAGAAATATGTTCAACCAGGAATGGATGAAAACACTTTTTCCTCCCAAACTACTTCTGTACTCAAATTGTTCTGAAGTATTTAAGCATTGTGGACAATGTTTTATCCTCCTCGTTACCATCAGTCAGATCTCTCTATGCACGCGGATTAGAATTTGTTTACAACGATTTTGTCAAATTACGTTGAAAATAGGCGTAGGATTTGATTCAGCTGAAATATGCTAAGCTTACTGCTGCCGCTCTGTTAAGACAACATGACCGATGATCATCGGGTAATTCCGGATTCAGACCACGGTTCCGGATGTTTCGGTTTATCAAAAATGTGTTTTTGATGCTAAATGAATCGGAACAACCCTTAGACAGTGCTTTAAAAAAAATACTGTGGACAGTGTCACTCGGCAGTTCTCAATCTTAGTTGCGTGATCCTGTTGATCAAAGAACTAATTTTAGAACCTATGGATCATCCAGTGAAGCCGATGCTGTTTGCCTTAGAACTAATTGTTCTGCATCATTTAGCCTAAAATAGGTTTAAAATTGTACTCACTCTTTGTCAGAAACACGGATGTGTTCTAACATAAAACTGCAGCTAAACTTTCTCGCCTAATTCCCGCACGTTGCTAACAGAGTTCCTCGAAAGTCAACAAATGTTCAACCGTAGACAAGGTTGAAAACCAGAATAATCAGTAAAACATTGTGAATGAGGTTTTAATTAGGCTTAGGGCAGTTTGTGGGCTATATAGTGTTACAATCAAATCGGGTCAGGTCGGAAGAAGTTTACTTGTACCCATTAAATACATTTTCATATGTTTGTACCTATCCGACGACTTGGAAACAAATATTTACATATACATTTGCGAAGAAAACGAGAGTTCTAGTCGAGGGGTCATGGATGGACGTTAACAAGACAGCTACTGTGTCTCCTCTCGAGGAAATCAGAACATTACGTACAAGCCAATGTGGTTGAGCGTTCACCTACGATGATTCGGTCGTGCCTAATGTGCGGTCTGTAGCGCACTGTTCAACGCGGTGGCCTCACAAAAGCATGGCTGGAGTTCTAGATCCATGCGTGGCAAGGATATGCAATACTGTCTGGTGCTCCCTTTCGAAAAGAGCCGACTGGGAAGTCACTGGGAATGCGTTAGCTGCAACCAGCTGTGGGTGATGTTCAGTTCATATGAAAACGTTAAAACAGCATGTTTGCAAAGGTGAAAAACAGGAACGTCTAGATGTAATACCGAACGTCCTGAAGACTGTAGAGATAGCAGGATAATTCAATATAGGCTGTCTCTCCGTGTGAGTGGACACTCAGCCACGCAATAGATTGGACTGCTGAGGAATTAATGAATAAATGTGGTGTGTGTTGAGTGCAAAGACCTAGTGGATGCGTCGTAGGAAAGTTTATCACAGGCTTTCAATTAGTTGAAATAAATAAAATGAACTAAATCGAGCAAAGCGATGTGCGTTTAAGACAGTGTCTCACAAAGTTGAGGTCTTTGGCAAGAAAAACCTACAGTCAAAAATTGGTTGCGATGCAAACCATTGTGGGAGGACATAGTAGTAATCAAAGCGCCTAATTAAAGACAAATGAGTATTAAGGATTCTCAAAAGCCAGACAAAGACAGTCAGATGTCGGATGCTGAAGTAGAGTCTTCTGACATGAAATAACCAATTTGGACTGGAAGAACATGTTACACCAAGCTATTTGATTTTGGTGTGTCATGCAGATGGCTGAAAGTCCGTGTGTATAGTATAATAACAAGTAATTGCGTTACTTACAGACCGCCTTAGGAAAAAGTTAATACTACTTCCTCGTACATAGTATACGGAAATTTAGACTCATCAGAAAAACGGCACAGAAGACCGATTGTCTGCGCACACACGTACAAAAACAATCTTTTTCTGTTAAAGGAGAAACTGGCAGCTTCCTAGTTCCACGATTGTAAACGTAAAATAATTATTTCTCTGTAAGAGATTTCGCAAATAGGTAATATATCTCCCCCATTATAATGAATGTTTCAGGACACTATTGGATACGAACTGGATACAACTATTCGTACGGTAGCTGTAATCAAACATATTAATGAATAATCTAAACCATTGGCGACAACAATCTTGTTCCGCAAAATCAGTTAACTTCGATAGGAGCTAGCAGTGCTGAAACTGAACAGAATCACTTGGGTGATTCAAATAAAAAGAAATGACTATCTACTCCGTAGTCGATCATTTTGACAAAACCATAAATGATGAATAGAGCTTGGTGACTGAAACTCAGGCTGTTCAGAAGGACTAATAATTACAAACAGGAGACTAATGTGGAATACTCTTCCAACGTATTCACCTCTAGTGAAATTTTGCTAATTTCAAATACGTAGGGAATATATTTGAACATCGATTAACTACCACCTTCAAGTAAGACGCGAACGAGTCATGGTCATTTGATAGTTATTGGGAATTTACATGGAAGAACAGTGATTTGTATTCGAATGGCTGTTTTCTTTTACCTCCAGAATGAATTTACTTAAATGTTCGGAGAACACGCACCACTGACACGTGTCCGTATTGATATAAACCTCTGGAGTTGTTTGCTCCTAAGGGTCCTAAGGGTAGTACCATCAGACCGAAGCTTCTCTTTTGTCAAAACTGGACTGCAGTGTGTACTCTTTTACTCAGATGAGTATTCTAACTCCGAATCTATATTAGTAAAATCAGCCTCGCTCGAGAGCTGACTCGTTGTATTCACAATAAGCATGGCAGAGGCGATACATTGAAGATATAAGCGGTTCAGGTCTGTATTTGGCTCTCAGTTTTTGCGAACGTCTCGATCGTCTCACGAATCATAAATTCCCAATCTGATATTCAGTGTGAATCTCATCGAATAAATCAAGTAGTGTTGTGGTTAGTGGTGGCATAAACAAAACTCGGGTCTGCTCCATCAGTCTAAAGCTGATCGACAGAAGTGTTTCCGACAGTGAAAGTTTTGATCTGATTTTTGTTATGCGAATTGTGATTGTCTGAAAGGTCAAGTGATCAGAGTTCATCATTCCGTGTTCTCCAGGTTTGTAGTGGTCTTGTACAGTCGAATTTAAAAGCTGATGTGACCGAACTTTTGGATTTGGAGATTATTTCGTGTGACGTCAGAAAATCTGTTGCCACCATTCTCACTTTTTAATTTTGAAGACCGGATTTTGATTCCCGTTCACAGCACTTATATACATAGCCTGTTGAACTCTAAAGTAAGCAAAACTCAAGTCTGGTGATTCCTTCGAATCCAACCCAGTCAAAATGTTTGTTTGAATGCAGAACTTTCTACCGAATGTTGATCGTGATCAACTGGTGACCCGCAAAGCAGCTCTTAAGTCTATTCACTTGGGGACCTAGTTAAAGCAACCAGTCTCCTCTGTTTACTGAAGGGAAACCTATCGCATACTGTGGATCAATACGTGAACGTCCTTAGCAATAAGCTGTGGTTGGAAATCACCATAAAGTCTTCGCGGTATGTATAGTATCATTCTTGGTACCCACAATCGTCAATGATCTGATCACTCTCTACACATTGAAGTATACCGATCTTACATTGCTTCTGTTATAAGTGAATTTTATGGTAGCTGCAACTATAACTCTAATTTTTTTAGTCAGACGGGCAAAAAATAGACTGTCATTCAAGTCGTTTGATTATCGACTCGGCTAATGAGCTGATCGCCTTAAAAGATGATGAGTTGACAACGAGTGCCGTCAGTAAAGATTGCATGACTCATCACGACAAGACAATTATGATGGCATGAGTGACTTGAAAGTCTCACTTCTCCCGTCACACCAATGGGAGGGGAATAACAGCGAACTTGATTAGACAAAAACGAATTAGCCGAAATGTCAGTCGGTGTAAATCAACCTATTGTCAACTGTTTGCGACATCTTGCAATCTTCCGCTAGCAAGCCAATATTTTGCGTGTAGTGTAGTCTGGAGCTTTGTTTGTGCCACCCAGTGCAAACATATAAATGGTATTAAATAGGAAAACTTGCGATATTCCATATCTATTAGGATTACCACATCAAGCAAACGAAGTTCAGAAAACCAAGTGAGGAGATGCGGCGTTCACTAGTTCGCACACTACAGTGGTTCACAGAAAACAGGGAAATATTTAAGTGTAGCCAAGAAACAACTGAGTGCCACCCTGTAAAGATTCACTGCTTTTAATCATGACTGTGAAATTGAGTTTGACTCATAACCAGTGACCTTATAGCCTATAGCTGTGGTCCGCCTAGAGGGTTGAGAAGCTTTTAAGCTTGCAGGGTATCATTCATCCGACTACATGTACGCAGAGAAATAGATCAACATTGCGCGAGCTTGTGATTCTTCTCCAATCAAGTCTGATGTTCTTAATTTCTTACTAACAGAATGGACAACTTATAGAATGTCTGTTTATCCTTGATACTTCAGTCTTGTTCACTGCCGGTTCTGCAACACAATTCCGATTAAAAAACATCTAAACCGAAAGGCAAAGTTGTTACAAAACTAGGATCTGATAAAACTGTTCTCACAAGACGTGGTCCGTTATTCTACCATATTGCTTGGGAATGTCGCAGGTAACTGACAAATTTCAACTGGTTCCGCGGATATGCCTACAATGTCCATATGTCCCCCAGCATATCTCATTCAGAGCACTAGTAACAAAACCGTGAACGTCGTCTGTTCTGCACGGGAATGTGGTCGTACACATTGAAAAAGGTGGGGTCCTTCTGAACGCAAGCCTGGACATAGTGTGTAGGGATGACGAGCAGTCCAATAATCAGAATGTTTTTGGACCACTATGACGCTGTTCATAAGACAGCAACGTCCAGAAGTTCATAGCTAATGCACTGCTGGATAATATGAATGATACTGGCAGTTAGCATTGCTTACGGCTTTCGCTTCCGTTTTGTTGTACGTCTGCATATCCACCGGTGGAATATTCACCCCACCGGAAGGCGATTTACCTTGCAGTACGGATCGTCTGCGTAACCTTAGCTAAACGCCGTTAATTCAGTCAGTGGATACTTCATTCAACACAACATAATTCCATCAATTTCAAATGGATCAGGGACAAACACCGAGACAGTGACGATCCACGAGGACGTGGAAGGCGAAATACAAAGTTCGGGAAAAGAGTTCGCATGTGAATACTCGGGGTGGACGATCCATCGTTGCCATAGATATGTCCAAGTTGCACGCTAATGACAGTTCGGTCAATACATGAACTGGTCAACTAGGACGGGCAAGTTTGACTTCGTGAGCCACAGGCAGAATTATCGGAGCTATGTGGTTTGTTTTAGGGCTGTTTGTCAGCAATATCCACTATTCAGTGTGACTGGACATTTCAAGATGTAAATGCTCTCGTCAGCTGACGGTGTCACTTACTGCAATTGAAATCAAGTTATGGTCAAGACACAAGCCTCATCACATCGAACCCATGCTGAATGCGTTGGGCATCCTCTTTTCAGATGGGCGCATTATTCGAACGGAGCTAGATTTGTTGGTCTCTTGTGAGTAAAAGGAGAATATTCAGGGATTTGGTCGATCTCAAGTGATAGCAGGCATCTCTTTTTCTGTCTGTGAAACGTGTGTTCCAGTGCGTAAGGATATAATCCATCTAGAGCTTGTTCCCTGGCTGTTTTGATGTCTGTTTTCCCTTTATCGATTGTCCAATGTAAACTTCAATTATAGCGACACGGATGCATGATATGCTGCGGAAATTCTAAGATCGGCGGAATGTTCATTATCCGACTACGCAGATGAGGACTTTTCCCACAAGTTATTTTCTCTTATCTTCATATATTCTAAAAAGTTTTGTATAATATCTATTTTTGTTCTTCTAGAGATAAGGTAACCCCAGCTGGGACTAGACCTCGATTATTTCACGAAACAGGACGGCTTTCACATCTGCTAATCTTCAATTTCCCACTCATCAGACGTAAACACATCTACTGAAAAGTCGGTGTGTGAGTATATTCTCATTGTCAAGTTTACATTTGTTTCTCTGCGCATGGCATTCGTCATTGACAGAAGAAATGTCGTTCTGTTGATGTCATGACTATCAAGTACTCTTCACGCTGTATAATCAGATAGTGAAATTTTGTTTCAGCACTTTAGACTCAGTAAGTGGAGGAAAAGACACCGGTGCTGATGTGTGAACCACATTTCTTTCTAGTGGACTAGTATTCGTAAAATTTAATTGAGACAGTGCCATGCTATGTATATATACATTATCCCAATCCGTGCGAGCTGACAAGTGCAAACAAAGTGTTTGTCTCAAGGGCATTCGCAGCTCGAACCGCATGTTTGTGAAGTTGAAGGATGAAACTGCAAGAAAAGCTTTACTCACCACCTGCTAACAAGTATATGACGTCTGCTTACGAACTGACTAGTAATAGGTTTATGAAAGCAGGCTTGCTAGTCATTTTTATAGATCGACTGAACAAATCTATTTGTTGAGAAATTACCAACAAACCTATCCGTCTTAGAGCAAACGCTTCTGTTCGAATGGGTAGGCCAGGCCCCACCAAGATATCGATCTTTCATTTCAATAAAACATCAACCACAATTCTGGTAAAATTGTGAGGGTTTCCAGGCCAGTTTTAGTGCTTTTACGGAAACGGCTCTTGGACATTTTACCTGGCGGACACCTAAAAGATTATAGCGATAACGTTATTGTGGAGGCGCTCTGAGTTTTCTGTGTACACTTGGCCTTACGGTGACATAGAGGTCAGATTAAATACTACTGATCCTGTACGCCAAATGTTCTGAGCTGGAACCTACGTGAGTCTTCTGGTGTTTTCCGCCAGAGAGCAGAGTGTAAATGGTCTTTTTGTCTTCTGAATACGAGCCTTAGTCAAAGTGATCACTCAAACTGCTTCGAACGGTGAATTTGTGTCCTCAGCTATGTTGTTACAATAGTTGGAGTTAGTAAATGGACACACTTGTGACAAAAACAGTTCAGTCTTGACCTGGCTTGTGCGCATTTTTGAGTACTTACGCTTGTGCTTGTCAAAAAATAGCTACTGACTTCATGAGTACAGCTACGAGCAAGACTTGGTTTCTGAGTTTTGTTAGGAGACAAACTACAATATAATGAATATGAAAACAGTAGCCAGGTTGAGTAAGGGAATCGGCCTATAAAGATTTCTGGGTGCAAAGTTGTTTACAGTTAGGGATTATTGTTCCAAATTATGAGGCAGACTAATTGTGAGCCACGGCAAGTGGTGTGTTTGCACGAACTTCCTCTGAACGATGAGGTGGCGACGGTCAACATTCGGAATCTCATCACTTTGGATCGATCTGTTGGCATTCGGTCAAACGAACATCAGTCATTTTGGATACCGGTTTATTCAGACCATTGTACAACCTGACTGGATGATGTTCTCATACTCCGTCAAACAATCACCATGTAGCTTGACCTATGTTTAATGCCCGACACAAACAACACGAAGGAATACATGCGAAAGCTGTTGATACAGCATAAAAGTCAATCTCCCGGTTGTGTGGTGATAACCACGGTGTGAATGGAAATTCGGAGTACAGTTGGGCTACAGGTAATGCTACTTCAAACTCAGCCACGTGATCTCCCTTTAACGGAAGATTAATGAATACACTTTTCCTGCTTGAAGTGGTAACTAAATTCTCAGCTCTGTCATTTGTATCGCTTTCGGAATAAGACCATCGGATTAAATGCTTTCTGTAGATCAAGCTCGATTTGCAGGTCGTTCGCTATACAAATTTTTAACGTCTTCCCTGTCGGAAGCTGCAGTGAGTATCGCTTTCGATGTAGCGAGACAAAGCCGTCAAGGTGGATGTGTTGACCGTTCCAAGTCTGTTCTTTGTACACTTTCTGTTGGACTGCACTGTTTTCTGTTCATACTATGCTAACATACAAAAATTTATTTGTACGCTGTTTATCGACTCCTTTACTACTCTCACGGACCGAGTTTAAAAAATGATTCAATACTGCCTATTTTGGGGTCCCATCTGATGATAAAAAACCATCATCTGCATGGCGTCTGTAAAATATGTGGGCTTCAATGATTGTACTCAACGGATTAGTTTCCAGTTTGATCATCAGGATGTTAGCTAAAGAAGGACTAAGCGCTGAGCCCAGTCTTGTGTGTCATCTCTGTCGGTAGTTGTTACAAAGGAACAGAACTTTGTTTACACAAAACATCAGTAGTTCTCTCAGTTCATTCTTTGGGATATCCACTTGCTTGCTGTTTCGTTTACACCGTCACATAGGTAGCCTAGTGGCTCTTGCAAAGCTACCTTCCTAAGTGTCGAAGAGATGTCGACGGATATTCGTTGAATAAGTAACTGAACTCGGTTGATTAGGGAACGAATACGCCTTACATTAATACATAGATTAGAAAAATTTGTAGCATGACCATTTGAATTTCCAACTGTCCATCTCAATGAGTCCACACTTCATTGAACTCAATACATTGAACTACAAACATTCACCTTGCACAAGAGTGATATCCTGCGTCTATGGTGGTATCACTACATTCCTCACGTTACCTATAAACCGCAGACACTCACTTACTCCAGGTTCACCCGCTTACGGGTCTAAGATACAGGAGTTTTATTTCTGTGGGTGAGAGACCAGCACTGCATGAAACTAAGTTGAGTATCACGTTCATTAGGTAAAAGACTCATAGACAGTAACCCGTGCTGCTGATCGTGGTATTCTATTCTAGGCGTTTTACATAAAGGTTTACACCGACAGGTGAGATTTTAACCTATAAGAATAGTTAATGAACATCCAGGAATTAATTATCGATAACGTACAACTGTTCTCGATGTGCCCAAAATATCAATAGTCCGGTTGTTGAAGAACTCAGCTTAGTGCCGCTGACTGTTTTACACACCGACAAATATAGATGGAATTCGTTGACACTAAAATTGATCAGGCTTTACCGTACTAATTTCTTGGAGCAAAGTGTCGACACGCCCAGTTCTGGCTTTATTCTGGAACTGACTGTAAGTGACCTAGCATGGCAATCATCAAAGTAATGATCGTAGACATCTGAACGTTGGGAGGGAAGATGGACAAGAGGAGTAATATTTTGCTTAAAAGTGGTTTATGTAGGAAGCTGATGTCGAAACAACAACACCCCACCCGGAATTACGTGGCAGTCTGCCAGTTGTAGATTGCTGTTCCAGGTGTAACTCATGCATCTTGCTGAAGTCTCAGTCAAATTCAAAACAATCGGCGGATCGTTCTCGTCTGCGTAACTCCCACTTGTTGTGGTCGTGCTTTTCCAATAATTATTGAACAAACTCTCCTGCTGGTTCATAGACATACGTGCATCTTTCGGTCGTGTACAAAAATAACAACAATACAAGGGAAACATCAAATTTCCTCAAGGAGTGGTCAAATGATCAAAAATTTTCGTCCTTCCACGAAGGACGGAATAGTTATACGTTTGTGAATAATTGTTCCGTCTCCTGTCCTGTCAAATATTCAACCATTCTGGGCCGTCTGCCTACAGACGCTCAGTGAAATGCTTTTAGGCAATTTACTGAAAGTTACTACCCAAAATATTGTTCGTACACTTTTCTTCATTCGTGTATCATTGGTCTCACGAGCAGAATCAGTTTAGCACCGCATGAAACCTGACTGCAACGACTTCGGATACTGAGAAACTGAGTATGATTGTGAGTTTAACAGTACAACTTTGTTACTGGCGTTAACCCCTGACAATATTTCTTATTTCTCACCTTCTCCTGCATTCATTTACATCGATGTTGATATGAAAGATCAGAATAACTGTTGCTGAGTGGTTTGGCAGGTTATATATTTAAGAGGGGGCCTAATTGTGAAAAATCAGGGCAGCGATCCGCTGTGTTTGGGTGTAATGTTTCTGTCACTGGTTCGGATCCATCTGAGGCTCCGACTGTTTTACGACTAGGTATATCCCATAAAAAAAGTCAGAAGAATACCGCAGTTTCCACTATTCACTCCATGTTACAATGTTAGATCTACCTGACATCATTCAAGCATTGGGTTTAACAGTACATACATACGTCACCCAGTTGTTTACATGTGGACTCAAAGAAAACGGTATAAGTAATGTATAATCTCTGTAATCTGCTAAGATCGACATATTGTATATTCTCGTTGCACAACTCGGATAGCATCATCTAACAATGACTATTCTGGTTGTTTTATGCCAAATTGTGAATTGTGTCAATAGGCAATAAAGGCTAGACCACTCTGTTTAACAACGAAATTCAATAGGCCTCATTTTATACGTCTTTGCAGTGACCGGAAACGTGCATCAAATTGTTTAATACTGGATGTTAGAAAAACCCTACCTTGCTTAGATTTCGGTCAACAATCTAGCCATCTGATAAATCCATGTACAGAGAATTTTATTTTCATAGCTGACTACTGATCTCATGAGTTCCGGAGGAATTCATAAAATCCTTGTGAATGGAAATGCAATCACTCCAGGTATATATATCCAAGTGGTTCTGGTTATTATGTAAATTCCCACACAATTGTGGCCCTTGTACGATTACCAAACCAGCAGCTGTAAAATGGCTGACGTCAGTAAGAGGCTGTGTGCAACTGACTGGAACACGTGACCAACACGTACTATTTGTCCCTACTCACACTTCAAGCAGTTACGAGATATCTCTCTTTTCTGTTTGCCTCCTTTGTGAGTGCGATCTATCAACTAAGTATCTGATTAACGTTCACAAAGTCTAGTATTATTACTAAAATGAAAGAGGTCTAAAAAGAACTTCAAAAACCGACTGAAGCTTCCCAAAACTTGACAATTCAAAAGATAGGATGAATCGTATTTGACGGTCCTTTTATATACCTCTGTTGATCGGATTTCGCTACAATATATGGAACCGGAGAACGTTTATTAGCTGAGTCTGTAGCTCCGATCACTGGAATTAATGAGTTCTCAATTTCGACGGGATATCCTTCGTTGACCAACTGGATGTCCTACATATCCTCGCCTATCAGTTGTTTTTCTCCATGCCTACGGAAATGGACCAGAACTGAACAGACTAACGTTTACGCTATTTAATCCTGAAGTATCTGGTTCAAATGTCCGCTGCGCAGCGGCTTCAAATAAAGATCGTATTTTAGTTCGGTCTTTGCGGGAAAGCGCGTGAAAAGTGCATTATCACTGAACTGACTGCAACCGTAACAAGCAGACAGTGAGGTAGACCGTCTGTAGATGATTAAACGATATCTAGCAGTTTGACTGAAATATAAAATTTCAACCTGACTGATGGATCCTAGCTACGGTATAGTCCAAGTGTGATCGGGCAACTTAGGACCAGCTCACTGGTGGGTGTTACAAAAAGTTTAGATAAACCGTTTCGGTTACTCCCATTGGGGTCTTGGAAACTAACATAAGAATCCTATTTAACGAAACACAGGTTCTCGTCGTTTTAGAGTTATGTATGTCTGATTAACCTAAACAACAGCCAAAGCACAGTCGTTACATCTAAATGCTTGGACATGATCTTTGTAAGTAATTGTTTGTTGCTCCGATCCAGCAAACAACTGCACTATCAGAGCGTGAAACTTAGGTCAGAGTCACTAACCCTGTTGAATACACAGAATACGGTTTTGTTCACTTCTGAGCACAGAGTAGCTAACTGCTGTCGGTCTTCGAAACCACGTCAGTCGAAAAGTTTGTCAGAATGGTAAGGTAGCTTGTTCCAACAGCTATAGCTTCCAGTTTGCATCCTCCACTTCCGTTATCACTCATAAGTAATGAATGATAACAAACGAACACCAGACAACGGTGAAGAGACAAGGGTTACGATCGCAATAGGTTCAATATTCTCCAGTATTGAGCGTCGATTTGTTACCTGGTTTATCAAATATTTGTAATATTACAAACAATTGATTTTTTGACGTGAATAGGAAAGAAAAGGTACAAAAATTGGTGCAGAACGCACATCGGTTAATGAGAGCTGTCAATACACACTTTTCTGGAAGTCCTATTTACTTCCTCAGCATTTGCTTTGTTTACACTAAAAGTTAGAAGTATTAGTTGAGCACTTTGTTTTCAAGATCACTTTGACTGCTGATCAGCAAGCCAGCTGTGTGAATGCAACCATTGTAAAGTTTGTAGTTAATCCTAGTTAACAGAATAATTTGGTGATAGCTAGTTCGTACGCTGGATGCCTTCTCAATTTGCTAAATGTTTGCAGTTGTATACGTACATACCGTTATTATACTACTCACGGCTTAGTCAAGTATTGAAATTAGGCTTTTGGAAAAATCATGGTTCAAATGTTTAATAAGAAGAGCCTTGACAAATCAGGTTGCTTCACTTTACTTTGGTCTTTGGAAGTGCCCTTCAATGCGCTGTGCATGCGGTCCATCCGAATACATGACACCTTTAACTGTCAAGTATACAACCCACTTCATCCACTCTGTTCTGCTGAGATAGACCACCTAGCACATATACTTGAACTAAAAGATTTTGAAGCGTCAACGCGTGATCAACCGACGAAGAGGAGATATTAATATTGCATTAACAACAGTCGGTGGCCTCACGGTGTAATGCTGACCATACAAGTATGTATGATTTAGAAGTTCATTCTGTCGAAGAAAACTTTCTTTCGTAGTGCAACAATATGCACTTTGCGTGTGGTGCAAGATTTAGGGAACACAGTGTTATACATATCAAGGTAGAAGCTGTAAATATTGCAACACCTGACGTGCGAAACCACTGGTCATCTCCTTTGAATCTGGCTGTAAAATTCTTTCGTACGCCTACAGATTTACATATTAGAGGTAGAGCTTATCCGTCACTGGTACATTCCTTCTTGTAAATGGTCGAATATTCTTGTGGAGGCCAACGAGTTTTCTCCAAACGTATAAGTTCCTGAAGACTAGCTATTCTGCAGACGTATTTTAGGGGTGTATTTTGTTGTTTGTGAGGTATTTGACTGATAGTCTGTTTGTAACGCCTGTTCTATTGTTATCCAAATAGCATAGCTGCGTTATCCGCAAGTTCCTCATTGCTGACTATGCCTTGCTTACTTCATGCCACACCCGCTTTCGTCACTTGGCCGGTGATCTCAGATGTGATTGTTCAAGACAGCTTTTGCTGGCATGCTCCGCGGACGTATATCAGTTGCATGAAAACCGATTTGAAACGAACGAAATGTCAGTATGCAGAATACTTTATGCCCAGTCGCCATTTTTTCACATATTTAGATCAGTTAAACTTTCGATCTACTTGATCTGTATGTGCAGACTGATTAAAATATGGATTCCACGTGATCAACCGAAGAGGATATCAGCAAGTGATATCATTTAGACACTGATTTATGTCTCAAACGCTTCCGGTCGTTTCGCTTGCATCTGTGACAAATTCTTCTCATACTGACAGGCATTCTGAATTGTTTCTCTCTTGTTCCAATGAAACTTACCGCAAACACTTCAGTGATCACAATCCCTTGAAAACTCCTTTGCTGCTAGCCAATCGAACAACTCGGTTTTAGACATGTTCCGAAAAACATCGTTTTCAGTGTCAAACAAAATTAATGGATAATCAGTCAATGGCGTAGGCAGTAACGATAAAAATCGTAGAACATTGCTTTCCGAGATCCATCCACGAGATGAAGGACAATGTTGATTAAAACATTACAAGTAAAATACAAACTAAAAAAGAGGTTCCTTGGCTTAGTCTTATAGCACATCGTTTGTGGGACGAACACAGTCCATAACCACCTTTCCGGTTTATACTGGCAACCAGCATCCAGTCAGCAAATGAGAACGATTGTCACAGGTCCCAACAACTACTCCCAAACCAACCTATGACCATTTTCATCTTGTCCTACCCGCAGGGTGCGGTTGAGTCAAAACAATTAGTCTAATTGCTTTGTGTCGATCAATAGGTTTGTCACTAGTAGATGTACAGTTGAATACTAACCGACGTTGTTCACATCACGATTGACAGTCTAAGCCCCACCTTTACTCTTATTCATGTCTATTGAGTTCAAACACAGAACAAAACCATAATGTAGCAGCAATATAAGCCTGTGAATAAACGTTGAAAATCATTCGACGGTTCAGATAAATCAAGCACCATTTATAGTTAACCGCAGCTGTCTCCTCCGAATAAACCTTCCATCCCACCACATATAAAGGGAAGTACTAGATTCAAGTTTTGCTTCGTTTAGAAATCGTTGACAGTGTATCTCCTTGTTGCGATGACTGCGGTTAAATGTGTGTAGTGTTCAGCCTACTTCTGTCAAATGCCCTATCAACCTCAACTGGATAAAATGTGACTCAGTAAGTTCAACGATTATTGTGATTTCAACCTGTTGAAAGAAGTGAATCGTAGCAGTATCCATCGGAGTTAACAGAATAGTCACTGTATCTGCTGTACGGACAGTCTAGCAATCTGAGTATTACTCACAAGCAGACGTGCCTGAGCATTTACACACCATATTTCAGTCGTGCTTAAATGTGAAGTGAACAGCTCAGTGGTCCATAAGGTTACCTCATGAAAGCGTGCATCCTCGCCAGTAGATAACCACGCATTTTCAATCAAATATGCAGATGATGTGGTGTTGGATAACAAATACCCTACTAGACTTTCTTCGCTCAACATGCTGGACAGTTTAGCGGGGCTAGCAAGTTGGCCTGAGTCTTGCAGTTTGTTTCTTAACACATCCAAATGTGCTGACATTCTGTTTGAGTTCATGAAGAATAGATAATATAAGGAACTCTGTAATGCCTGCTCCACTGTTAACATAAATAGTGAACCATCACCTCAATTGGTTTTTGGTTAACCATCTAGGGATTACTCTGAGCATCAACACGATATAGTCACTTCGGATTGTCGATGTTTTTACCAGAGTTCACAGGCTCTCCTTCAAAGTTCGATGTTTCATTTTTCTCCTCATTCACCACCACTTGGTCAGTCGTTTTATTAAGGCTCGCGTGCCATCTCACTGGATGTACTGATCACCTCTTTTTCACTGGTTTGCGTATTTCATTTTTCGCCAGATCTCTAAGTCATCTACCTTGTTGTAACGGCCTCCCCCCAGAGACAGTTTGTTAATTATACTGTATCTCAACATTTCAAAATAGGAGAACAGTTTACAACAAAAATCTCATCGGACACAATCCATCCCCTGTATTCTGATCTCTAAAAGTATACTTCCACATCCTGCACCATATCGTTTTACAAACATTTGGTTGAATACACTCAGTTTTACTATTCTTCTCTTATTTACTACTCAGCTCGCTTTTGACGCAAATCGAACCTTCTCATTCTTGAATTAACTTCAGAATTGGATCAATAGATATTTTTTCCGTATTTCACAATTGATCCTCACTGCGGCTGCATTCCGTAATCTGTCGTTGAGTTCCACAATTGTACTAATGATTTTGTGGACTAGACATACATCTGAATTTGAAACACTGAGTTCCCTTTATCCAGTACATTTGACAACAAGACATACATTGCGAGATGCAATTGGTTCGTTTATTCTCATCAGTCAGTTACATAAAAAGCTATGCGCTCAATCTCTACAACCGAATGATTTCGTGGACTAGAGACACGTTTAAATGTTTTGCGTCTGATAAAGATATACGGAAAAATTCTGAAGATTCACTTGTCGGGTACGTGAAACACTTTACTGACTTAACTTGGCTCTGCTGACTTAAGGACAGAATCCGTTCGTCACGAAGATGTGGCCGGTTCACACACCAAATGTTGAGAACTACCTTTATGTGAACAGCTGTTTTCCTTGTTTTCTGCGTCGACCGGAAAACACCATCCTTCCGGAAGCCTAGACAATAGTCTATTCAGGTAACAGGCTCACTCAGTTTATACTCTTCGTATCAGTAAAGCAGACCAGATGCTCCCGACGAGTTCAAAAATCAATAATTTCAGTCATACGCTGCTTTAACATGCTGATGTGCTGCTCGAGTAGTTATTCTGTTTGCATGCAATATACCATCTTTGAATCTACCAAAAGTCTGCATGGATTTATCGTCTGAATGAAACGATGACAGAAATACAGCTCTGTGATTTTTCTCCCGCCTTCAAAAAATTTGAGAAACTAGACTTCATCAAAAAGATGTGTTAGACTAATATTTCACTCATGTTCAAATTCATCACATCATACACTCTTTTACGAGCCAGAAGTTGAATTCCGACAGTTTTTTAAGAGTAAATCTTGCTGACCACTACTCTGTAGCTTTCTCATTAGGCATGAGTGAATTATTGTGAATAATCTTTAAGGTATAAATATCTGTGTACAGGCAACTCAAGTGTCGAAGTAGCAAACCAATTCAGGAAACGGATTTGTACTACTGATTACCCCACCCAGTTTTATGGTAGGGTCGAATGCGGGTGGAAAACGTTTGTGTTATTGCACAAGCTGCAGTAGGATGTGGGGGTTTCCTCCCTTCAAGAAACTAATGCCTCACGTGTTCCCTCCCGACCTCACGCTCTTTCCAAAAATAGCTTGCGCGGTCGAATAACGTACTGCCTGTTGGGCCTGTTTTCAACACCCACTGAATACTAACGAATTATACTGTTCTTTTAATTCATCGTCCGAAACTCAAACTTTCTGGGTAGGTTGACAGACAAGCGTTAGTTAACTCGCTCTAATATGAAAGTAGCTTTACCGTTATGGATACCATTGGCTGTACTCAGGCAATTCGTTGATATTCAGTTATGCTCCATAACAAACTTATTCACCTATCCGCAATCTGATTTTGCGGTTTCCTAATTGTGGTGTCGACTGGTAACAGGTGACGTTTATCGCGATAATTGAGGTCAAGAAAGTAAATAGCGAGAAAGCTGCGACGCAAAAATATTCTTTCAGCGAGTGTTCAGCCTGGAACTGTTCATTCTTCGGCTTACCCAGCAGAATTCTCAACATAGCCATTCCTTCAAACGGTCCGTAAATCGTTATGCATATCGATATTGGCATATTCTTCTGTAAAGCTATGTGGCCATTATTTTTTGGCTTCATCCCCTTGATGTTCGACACAGTGAGCCAATTGTTCGTACGCAATTATCATTTAGGATACCTAGAACAACGTTACCGTACAAAGGCTTTTGAACTCGTCAGATTAGCTGTAGGTAGTGAACTATCTGGATTCCAGAGCTACCCTCAACACTGCAGAAATTTGAGACTGTGAACCGTAGACAAAGTTAGATTGCTTCAAGTTATAGGTACTTTGATGAATTGTGGTACTTAATGTGATGGATTAAAGGGTGTGAAGTTATATTGCAACGATGACGTTTTGTTCTCTAGTGGATAAAGTTGAATAAAATTGTCCCGAATGAGAGTCTCTGAGTTGGCGACAACACACCAATCTATGCACTCCATAGTTTATCAGAAGGCCTAGATTGTAATCACGAGAAAATTACATGCGACGGAAAATACAAGGGTACGTTGGTTACGATGAGTGTGAAGGGCTCGCGTAAGTCAATTCCTGTTAGGACGGGATTGGTGACACGTCTTCAAAAAATGTCATGTCAGGGTATGTCATGGTTAAACCACTCATTGATACCCACATGTTGACTCAGCTTTGAAAAGGAACTATTCTGATATGTGAGCGGATGAGTTTGAGGGTACTGCAGATAGCATTGCCATGACTGATATGTATAGTTTTCGTCCATAACTTTCTATCGAACACCAACTCTGGCCAACACAAGTAGATAAACTAACGTTGTACGTAAGCAAGATAAGCAAACAATCAATTCATCACTATCAATAGAGCTGGGAAGATTACAAAAACAACTCAGAATTATTCGTTCGGATAAATTACACATAACGAAACCTCCGTAATCACGGACCTATCGGAAAATACGAGTTTACTTCCCGTAATGGCTAGCACGAGCAAGGGCGCTTAGTGTGAATTAAATGGAAGGTATCTCGTATTCAACAGCATTTTACTGCGATGCTTGACGACAAAAAAATACCACTCTGTATAAAGACACTACAGGTATGAGTCCCACGTTTAAACAAACAACTGAGTGATAAACGTTTGATAGCAGTTTGGTCTGAGTCTTCAGTTAGTGTTCTGAACAACCCAACAATCGTGAATAAAAATACAAACTACATAATCAATAGTGTTACACTGAAGCTTCCTGCCATCATCCTTTACGATAACAGGACGCAGTAATACACAGACCATAACCAATGAAAACACATATGGCAATTCTTGAAAATCAAACCTTGGAACGTCTTGTAACGAAATTAGATCCTGAGCACATTTTGAAACCACCGGATACTGTCTTGATAGAGTTATAGAAAGTCCAGAGTCAACGATTCAGTGGGTGAGTCAAAGAATGTTTTGAAACAATAGTAGCCAAATATGAGCTTTAGTTCATGTGAATTGTCTGTCCAAAATGTTCACACACGGTCTATAGTAGTTTCCGACCGAACAATACTGTACGCAACTTACAAAGAAATATCAACGTTTTGCCTTCTATACCTTCTTGACCCTGAATGACACCACACGAAAATAACCCTTCTGGATCATATACTTAGGTGACAGGCCCAAAAAATGTGTCGTGGTTGTACAAATAATGTGAACTTTCGGAACTGTCCTTTGTATTACGAACCGGAGCAACAGAGACATTTAATTACCGCTCTTGCCCTTAAGCACCATTTTAACAAATGAGCAAGATGGTGTATAGTTTAGTCTTTTGTACATGTACCGTTTGTCGGATGGTCACAGTTCATTTTCCTAATTTTTATTACACACAAGTCCGTCGAACATCTTACCTTTCAAATGTCCGTCTATCACCACTTATTTCCTCTGTCGATCCCAGCATCTACGTGGAGGGAGCAAATAACGAGGTTCTAATGAAATTTCCATTCCAAACTCTCTATCGTAGACTTCCTTTACATTTTCCTTGCATTTTGCCAATAATACCTTTCACTGAAACACCTGACTTCATATAATGGTCAAAAGATTTGCAAACTGAACTACCTCGTAGACTTGGTGTGCTTGAGAAGAGGATTCGGTCATCACCAACCATAATATCGACCTTGAAGCCCACCGGATCACCCACTTGGTTAGTTCATTGTCTTGTGTCAGGTACTTGGTTACTTATAACGAAACTACATGAAATATGCTCAACAGTTTAAACTAGCTAGGAGGAAGCTTTATGACCAGACACTTGCAGTTCTGTGTTGCGAACTGTCAGTCATAGTAACTCCACCGAATTAGTGATAAGCAGTGCCCACAATGTGTTAAGGACGCCAACTTCTTGGTACATGCGTCGCCTAAGTATCAATTCTGTTTACTTACTTACAGTGCGAACATAACCTGATGGAGATCGCCAGATGACTCCATTCTTAGTAAGTCTGACTTAGTTGACTTGAAATTTGAACGTGTTACATATTTGACTATATTTAGGTCGCGTGCTCACACTCAGATGTCATGAAATTGATCACCCGGCTGGCTTGCGTTTCGGGTTCTGATCCACGTACGAATATGTGGCCTAATTATTGCGCACTTCATGGTCAAAATTCAACGGAAACACTTCTGGCTTCAAGGTTACTGGCATGCAACTACGAGATCGGTTACGTGTTTCAGTGAATTTTGGTCAATGAACACCCAAAACAATCTTGTAAAATCTGTGGTTTCATCTAAGAGCCTCAAAGAGACTGAACTTTTGCATGTTTCTTACCAATGCTCTTCACTTTCGCATCGACCTACTGACTCCATGTAGCCTGAGTAGTAACCCCAAAAACAACACACAGATGAGTTATTTGTTACAGGTACAGATAATTCTACCTGTTGAGTTCAACCGAGACCACCGCTGGTCATGGATTGTTAATGTGAAAAGGAATGTAGGGAGTAATTAACTTTAGCAACGCCTCATTTCCGGTTCCCTTACTCCTACTGTTCAATTTGAATAATATTATAAAAATGAGTAAAGCAGTGCTTTGTAAGGAGGGCTGTTACGAACGGAAGAATCACACTTGTTAACCGGGGTAGACTGACTTATCTGTACAGAAAAGCGATGTTATCATGACATATATAGGCAATTCCTTTGATCTTGCCACACAGAACGATCAGTACAAGCTGAACGATCGGTGCTATTAAAGAAAACACGGTTGCTCCGCTGAAATGCGCTAAGGACGATGTAAATGAGAAACTATACATGCGAGCATGTAGCTGAACATGAAACGTTTGGTTGACGAACAGAGCTGGAAAACTCACAGAGTGATTCTAAATTTATCAAATCCGTTTCGGGTTTAAACCACTCGATTGCTCATCGACTTGAAGGTAAAACAGCTTAACCCCGGTTTCACCCATCTTTGATACAGATCTACTGGCGTAGTGATGTATTGCAGAACTGTTAACAATGCGGCATCGTAACTGAGGAGAGCCCCTATTGATCATAAGATACATGAATGTGTTTCGTCTGACGTACCTAAGCTACCTTACATATTTGTTTTATGTGGACACGGTCGTTGTTGAAGCTCCTTGCAGTAATATAGTTATTAGTCAGCATCCACTTATGAGTCAAGATTCGTAGAAAGTCATTAAAAATACTGGCAGATGTTACAGTTCGAAGGATTTAACACAACCTTCTTGAGGAAACAATTTGCTTAATGTGTGCTGAGGTTCTGTGTAAAATAATAATCGTCTACACTCCGGTGGTTGTCCGTTATCACTGCGGGGAAAATTAATCAAATTCAAGCCAAATAATTTTTTTAAATAATATTTAATATGCCTTATTTGGCGCGGTATTTCACTCCAAAGCTCCATATTTTATAACATCAGTTTTACCCTCGTTGATTTTGTTCAATCTATCCGGAACTGGATTCCTATTTTTGTCGTTTGTCAATTGTCGTGTGGGTTCCACATCCAACCTAGTCCATAAATGTGTGCATCTTCAATCCTCAGTTGACAGTCTTCGCCCAAATGAACAAAAGCACCACGAACACGCTAAATTCGTACTCTGGTGCACTTTTTAAACTCAAGCTTTTCGTGCATCGTGCCTACATCCGGGGATTTTGAGGAACGCCACACTCTATTAAGTACAACAGAATAATACGGCAATTATACACAAATTTAGAAGCATCCGACAACCTGATATGTCACCTTGATGGGTGCTCAGATTGCAGTTGCTTAGAGACAACTGGACAATTATAATCATATGAATTAGCAAAAGAAATCATACTTTAGATCCGGTCATGTTCCAAAACCTGAGTCACGTTGTACACCGTTCACAATTTCATGGCTACCATTTCCGCAAAAATGAAGCCAAGCAACAAGATACGGAAGAGAATTATTTCTAACGTCATGTAGCGACGCCACAAAAGAAATGACACGTCGAAAGGAAACAACTATGTCAAAATTATGGTCTGGATTATGAGACGATGTGAAATATATTAAATAACGTCAAATTATTAGTATAACCCAGGAAGACTTTGTAAGAGCTGTCCTGTCTCAAAGAGTCCATGATTAAATCTCACTCTGGGAATAGCAACTATCAAATTCTTTCTGTTAGTTGTGTGATGATTCATGTGTGTGTGTGTGTGTGTGTAAAAGTTAGTTGTAACAACGGAAATTTGCTCATGATGAATAGCCGACTGTTTCCTCTTAAGAAAGGCAAGAAACATTCTGATTTGTCTGCCAATATTTTGGTAACAAACTTTGGAAAGTAGATTGCAAACACACTAAAAATGCATTTGCATAAATCACGTAAATAGACTGAGATGTGAACGACCACCAGAACATTTTTTAGTTGTTGGCCTAATATGACAGTGAAGGCTGAATGGATGTCCAATTCCAGAAACACCAAAAATAATTCTGAAATGTAAGAACGTCTGAGAATATCTTTTCTTTTTTTGGAATGTAACCGAATTCGAGTTTTCTTCAAAATAATTTGGCATATTAGCTTACGGCGTTCAACCACTTGTCGAAATTGGCGTGTGGCTTACGGATGTCCCAACACCATCAGTTCATAAAACCTGAACGTTTGGGTTAATGTCTTTTACAGTTTACTTACTTCCTTACATTTTGGTATGCTTCATGAAAATCAAGTTCTTTTTGTGCGTTTCAGCTGGAGTTTTAATAGAGATTATATACAAAAACCGGTCCTCCGATAACTGACTGGGTGTGAGAAACCGGTATGTACCTCCCTATCCTTTGAACCTCAGAAAAGATATGAAATCAACAAGCAGCATTTGAAAATCTTCATAAAATGGTCATAGTACATTTTTTAGTTGCTAGGACCACTGAAAAAAGGTACAGAAATCACATAACAGGACAAGGATAAATTGAAATTGTGTTTTTGTATTTCATGTTTTGCGACTGTAGTCTTCTCATGCTAAGTGCCTGAAGTTCGTTCTAGTACGGAGTACCCATGAAGTCGGTTCTACTGGTACACAGATAGAAAAATGTTTCGTTTCAGGTTGGGAATTGAACAGATCCCAGTCCACCATCAAATGTAAACACGCTAATATCGTTTGAATTCCTATTGATGGCCCTAGGATATTTTTCTACATATCGTTTCAAAGCTCAAACTCTGTTTATTCTGCATAATCGGTGTTAAGTAGACAGATCCAAACTGCATTGCCCTCAAGTGATTGGCATCAAATATATCATTTATTGGACTAAAAATACTAGATGCCCCTTAAGTTCTGCTGACCACAACATACGGGTATTGTTTGCAACTGTTCTGATTTCGGGTATTAGTAATAAGTAGTGTGGTAGATTTATGAGTTTAGATGAGACCCAACTGTGAAAAGTCAGGGCTTCGACTGGATTTGAACCAACGATGGACACAGCGTGTCGCAACGCATTGCCGCGATGATCCCTTGGATCATTTGGTGGATTCCATATCAGACAGCGGGACGGGTGGGTAACACAGTCCAAATGTGACATTTCCGAGCTTCTAGTGTAAATTTGTAGCTCAGCTGTTAGAGCACTTGCCGTGTTGATGCATGCTCTGTCTGTCGCTGGTCGAATCCAGCCAAAGCTCTGACTTTTCACAGTTGGGTCTCATCTAAAATCATAAATCCGCCATAATATTCATTAGTAATATAATTTTTATGTTCAGCAATGACGTTGGTGGATTCCAGCGTGAACTGTTTTACGTAGTAGATCAAGCAACACTTTGATTTGGCAAATTTATGTTATCAACTCCACAATTAAAATGGTGAATATCCAACATGTTCTGTCACTCCGAACAATCTGTTAACTTCATTTTTGTGTATGCAACTTGACTCCTCCACCCTGCGCATTTTCTACAATGTCTTTTCTAGTTTACCAACCCAAAATCTAAGACGTATTCTAAGTCAGTAGTGTCGTTTTCTAAAGTGGACGACATTCTTCGATCTGTTCATGTTATAACATTTTACAACATGTATCTGGTTTATTCCATAATTTTGTTCCAGTGTGACCATCCATATCATCCCAACATTCCCAAGTGTGTGCCCACATCTTCGATTAAGTCCGGTTGCAGCCTCAGGTAGTGAGTGCCATTTAGTTTTCGATTGTCACACAATCCTTTCCAGAGTTAAACCGCACATCATTTTTTGACAAAATCAATCTGTGGTTCACAAAATTCACTTCGGTATGACAGCTTTGGCTGACTTAATAGGCGAACAAACATGGAGTATTAGTTGAACTGAAACTACGAAGTCATTAGTTAATGAAGGTTGCTAGCTTCTACTCTTGTTGTGACTTTGGTTTTTGTGATTTTCGTTGTAAGTTGGGTTCACAAACGCTTTGTATGGAGGCAAATTGATTGTGGGGGTACTGAAACGGTTTAGAGGTGAACGAGGTAGGGATAACAATCCGGATTTCTCTCGAAAACGCTTTCAGGGCAGTGGGACGTTTAATTATGTTTGAATCAAGGTTGCCGAGTGCAAGGACATACGGGTCCCAGATCCTCGCGCTCTGTCTTGCCAGTACACCCGGCATTCTAGAGACTGCAGTCAAGTTAGCCGTCCTTCTAGGCAGCTTCCACCTGAGGTTAACGATTTTAACTGTCAGATGAATGGCACCAAAAACGCGGTAGAATGTAAAATATCACTCGTTCAGGAAAACATGTTGGGGTACCCTGGTGACAACTATATCTGTCGCAAAATGACAATATATTGCGCCCCGTCCCATGTCGGCACAATTGCAAACTCCAGCTTATTTCACGCAACCTTCAGCTATACAATTACCGGAAATTTGTGAGCCAAAGTCCAGTATAAACGACCCCAAACTAAAATTAAGGAGTTGGAGAATATACATATATATTTATAAATACAAACGTGTATCGTTCAGGATAGACCGTGAAGTAATCGTCCGGTGTAATTCTGAAGAAATGTTTGGAAGTATCTGTGTCGAATTTTTCAACTACAATCATGTGTAAATCCGACCCAACCCAATTCCCCTAAATATTCATCCCTCTGCATTCAACCTCCCCCATTTCTGGACGTTAATTGGACCTTGACCTAGACGATTTTGTTTTGTCACGTCAATTTGATGGTTGTGCGAATAGCCAATTGTCGGTCATTGTACTTTATTTGAGTGGTGCGTGCACCCACTTTTGGAGCTCGGCTCATCCTCATTGATTTGAACCTGTTGACTGCTCGGAAGAGCTCTTTTGGGTATGAATGCCTTATTATGTGATTATGGTTCATATTTAGCCCGTTCAGCAACAAATTGTAACCCATTCCCTGAAAACGATTTGTCGATCGAAACTGTTGAGGTTGTCTGAATATTCACTTTGATAATTTGTTCAATAGTACCGTGGCATTGCGATCCAATCTTGTTTTGAATATTTGGGATCATTGGCTTATTGCTACGCGTTGCTCAACGTCTTCGTGGAAGATCGTACAGTACTCAACATTGATCCTCAGTCTGCTTAACCCCTGATGATGTCTGACAATTTCAAGAAACAACCTATTCTGGATGGTCAATCGAATTCGGTCGAGCAAGTCAAAGGTGTTATTGATTCTATCTCATGCTCTGGTTCCCGTGGTAGTTGTAATAGCCGTGTTCAGGCCAGATCTGCGTTGTTACGGGCTGAACTGAAAGAAAGGCAACTTAAGGAAGAAGTTGAATTACAGATGGTTTTATTGCGAGCTAAGTCAGAAGTAGAGGAGGCTAGGCTAAACGCT
>QNGE01000222.1:163955-217484 GCA_008508345.1 Paragonimus westermani | reverse complement strand
TTTTGGAGCTCGGCTCATCCTCATTGATTTGAACCTGTTGACTGCTCGGAAGAGCTCTTTTGGGTATGAATGCCTTATTATGTGATTATGGTTCATATTTAGCCCGTTCAGCAACAAATTGTAACCCATTCCCTGAAAACGATCTGTCGATCGAAACTGTTGAGGTTGTCTGAATATTCACTTTGATAATTTGTTCAATAGTACCGTGGCATTGCGATCCAATCTTGTTTTGAATATTTGGGATCATTAGTTTATTGCTACGCGTTGCTCAACGTTTTCGTGGAAGATCGTACAGTATCTGTTCTATCATTGATTGCCTTCATAGAAATTATTTAGAAAGAAAAATGACAAACCATACCTTATTTAGAAAGAAATGTGACAGAACTAAGGGAATTTTAAGTTATTTTTACTGTAAGAGCGATGTGTAAGAGCGATGTGGGCGATGTGGCCGAGATGGTGAAAAGCAAACGTTATACATTGAGATTACACAGGAGGTTTGAAACATTCTGTATATTTTAATGCTTGTTCAGTTCTGTTTAACACCTTGATCTTTGACGAAAACCCTCAACAGTAAGTTAGTAAGCTGTGTGTTCGTTACACGTTTGTGAAAGAACGGTCTAATATTGTGTCCTAAATGAAGCAATCAGAAGTTAATACCACAAGTTGTACAGTAACCTGCAGTACAGCAGAATAATATTCACCATGCAACTGGCTTCACAAATAGCAAGTCTCCATAACTGGTCACTGCATTCGGAAATAATCACCTTTAAATTATTCGCAGGTAACCGTTGATAGCATTCAGAGAGGTTTCATGAATATGATCATTTGTAATGGTTCCGTACGAGTGAGACATTTCAACAAGAGATCGTAAGGTATACTGAGTTGAAAGAAATTGTGAATTACACCCACTTTGATGAGTGTGCTACCATAACTCTATTCAATGTTACGGTGGTTACCAGCAGACACACTGAACCGTACAGTTTGTCTTTCTGCTCAATAAACGCCTTTCCATCAGTGCTAACCGCTTTGACGTTCTCCTCCACTGATCGTCGATTGGTTGAATGTCTTGCATTCATAGTCTAAATTAAGCAAAACGAACCACACCATGATGCTGACCCAATTTTTTCCTCGCTGTCTCTCTCTCTCTCTCTCCAATATTGCTCATAATTAGAAACTCACTTATGAATATATTTCTATAAGCATAAAATGCTGATTTCCTTTACAATTCTATTGTACTGCAAATATCAGATGAACGTGACCAAAACCCAAAAGTTTGCTTTCAGATTTCACCTATGTAGATCTACTCGTTCACTTGTTCCTGTGGAGCAAGTTGAACGTCAAGACAGCTTTCGAAACGAATTCGAGAACACTATCCACGGTGGCTGGGTACACGGAAATACGATTGGTCAGCTGTGCTATCCTCGCTCATCTGGATGAAAGAGGGTACAAGGCCATCACTGATCAAGCCTTCCGAGCAGTATACCGCGCGCTAGACAACCCGTCAAAAGCTGTCCGATTGAAAATGATGTGTACTGCAGGAGGGGATATCGGAATCAGGGTGCCTGATGAGGTGTTATGTCATCAAAAGCGGCTTGTTCAGACACCGCACCTGCAATGGCTACAAACCCAACCGATCGATAGTCAAACTCCGCGATCAAACCAATGAACGAGCCTAACGCAATAGACCAATCAAGCCACCGCCAACTGACTGACCAGCGACCTAGATTCTCTGACAGTTCCGATCAATATACCGATCTGACTCAACTAACTCCCTGTATAATTGTATCGGCCTGATGATGAATTATCGAGAACAGGTTCACCTAGGTCTTTATTCTCATTATCGTAATGAGCATACTTGAAGCACTAAGTTTGCTGGTGCCAAATTCGCCAACTCCTTACCACGGATTGAGTCTCATGAACCAGTTCGATTGCAAATCCTAGTCATTTAGATATTACCTTCGTCTAGCAAGATCATTAATGAATGTGCGATATATGAGCAAGCAGTCTCCATTCTCTAGACTATATATATACATATATTTCTTAAAAGCGGACCATCCTCAAGTCATCGATCAAAAAGTCTTAAAGAACACACTGATGCGTTAACAGGTGAACAGGAGGGGAATGATATGGTTTGCGGTGCTTTCGTATAAGTAACTAACAACCGAATCTAAACTTGAAAACTTTGGACCCTCAGACTACAACCAGCCAGGTAGAGCTACCAGAAATGTCTCTAAAAACTTGGCAGAACATTCAAGTCACAAGTAAAAAGTGAATCACTTTCAGTAACCACCGATACTGTTTGTTTCTTTGACGGTCACAATAAGCGTCCTCACTCGGGATGTTCAGGGACAGTGTTTGGGAAATCAGTAAACATTCACGACATTCACAGGTTACGTCCGCCACCAAACATGGTTCTGCAATCACGAGTGCACTGATTCCTTTCCGTAATTACAGCCATGCGCCCAGCGGTCCGACGGCTTTTGTTATAACCATAGTCAATAGAGAAATTCGTCTTCAGCCCCCAAGTGATGACTAGAATCCTTAAGATAATACCTCTCGCTCAGTCAAGGAATTATGTCACCAAAAGATCAATGGCCAGCACGAAAAATCACTCTGAAACCCATGTTTGTTCGGCCCTAGCCAGAAGCTTTGGACTGCACAACTAAAGTACTCACATACACATATCCGCCATTAAAGATGTCTGACTGGTGTGCTTGCATGTTACTCGGTCATGATCTTCGGCGTCACCATGAAAAGACCGAGAATCTTTCCACCGAAATAACTCCCCGTTCATTGTTTGCAATCCATTATGGTAAGCGCGGAGCAAAAACCGTAGTCGCTTGCTTCCAGGATAATTGTTGACGCATAAACAGACCTATGTAGCCAATGCTACTGTGTGCAGATATCATGGCTCGATTTACTGACACTGAGAAAAAATTTGGGATAACCACAAAGGACGATAAAAGCACCACAGCTATATATTCTATCATCCCCGCTATTGGTTGCGAAGTCTCAGTTGGGATAAGTAAAACTGGTTCCTAAAGACAGTCTGCTCCTTCGGGACTGAGACAACCTCATGATCTGAAGTCCAAACAATAGACTGTGGGCAGGTTAGGACATTACTGATAGTGGTTTTCAGTTCTCCCCGATAAGTTCTGTCTTCTAGTACTTAATTAAATTATCCCCTTCCCAGACTTCCTGAATGCCTTATTTCAAGATTTGAAAGGGAGTACTGGAAAAAAAGCATTCATTATCAACTAAGAGACAAACGCTAAGCAGTTGACATCCTGTATCAGAATTAATGCATCGCCGTCTGAACCTGAGCGAGCATTCTTCGTGTCATCTGGCTGTTGCTCGTATGGCACGATTTGTACATCCGGGGGTATACTCAGTTTCTAAGTGAACAACTAAAGCTCGGCATCACAAGACCGATCATATGGCGAACTAACGTACAAGCTTTCAAACCGTCTAACAGACAACTGATAAGAGCCCCGCGAATTCCCTAGTATCCCAGCATGGGCTCTAACCAACCATATCTTTTTGATAGATGGAGGAGATACCTAGTGTGTATAACCGCTAAATGTTGCTGGTTTCATTCACTTCTCTCTTCGGGTATGACAGCAGCAGAGGTTGGCGTTTATCATTCCGAATTCTTCTGTATGGCGCTGTTTATTTATTCCGGTTGTGGCCCAAATGTTTGGGCAGACGAACTGAACAGCTGCCTACATAACAAAAACGTAACTAGAACCGTAACCACCATATATAATCCTGCTACCAAACGGTCAAGTTGTACAGTTGGGTACGTGGTTATGCGAAAGTGAAATTGCGTCAGTGAGACCAAACACTCGAATGTCAGCTAACGACGAGTTGCTTCGCTGAATACCACGTGTTCAACTACGTCTATTGACTGCTGTTACGTATGCTACGCCCTATGAACGCTTACGTGCATACAATCATAGGTCAATTTTCTTTGCAACTTTTTCAAGCTGGATTACTCAGTCGAACATTTTACTCACATCCCTACAAATGAACTCTTAGATGAAGATTTTAAGTTAGGTGGTAAATTGTGCGTTGATTGATCCTGTAGGCCGCAAAGAGAACACGGTTTCAGTTAAGTATCTTGCTCACAGTAGCAAAATTCAGCATCCGGAGTATACCGTAAAATCAAACAGCACAACGAAAGCAATCAATTTCATCCACTTGTTTGGATGAACAGAGAATATGATGTACAGCCGTCTAAATTCCCATCCCGGCTAAGCAGCACCAAAATACTTGAAGGCTCATACAATATAACGAAACGCTCGAGAAGAACAAGGTTCCATGGTATGAGAGATTGAGAGGCTTGATGCGATTGTACCATTCTGCAAATCTCCCAATCCTATAAACGAAAACAATCGATATCACATTTTTCGTTCCAAGGTGTCAGCCCTCATTGGTGTGGCGAATCTCGTCAGTCAGTCACAAAAATAATCACCTGTCAGCTGGCAAAAATGGGAATTTTTCAACACCATTCTGTGGTGCCACTTTAAACATACCTTTGAACACACATTTACATTTTCATACGAAAGATCTTATTCATCTTTTAATCCAGACTTCTGTGTCCTGTCTTCACTTCTGGCTGTTTGTGTGCCCCAACTAGAAGTTATTCCACCACAACCCATAATTTTGTCTCAGCAATCAGTGAGCGTATTTAACAATCACCGTGAAATGGTGGCATGAGTACGTGTACCATGAACCGAGTACGAGTCACATTGACTTCTGCGTGTCAATTTTACAACCATCATCGAAAAAACCACACAATTCTCTGCCTGGAATTTGGGTGCTTGTGGCAGTACCTAGTTCATTTAGATAAGCAATGTACATATCCCATTCCGATATGGCTTGCTCTCCTTGCAGGGAGAATTCCCGAAGAAAACAGTCTGAGGCTAAAGTAATACCCAAAGCTGTACAGATGCGCCCGTCGAGAAAACACGCAGTTATCAACCAGTCGACGTCAATTCTACAGTCACAACCGAGTGGTGGTCTAATTTCATACCCGTATGGATGCCGATCCTATCACGTATCTGAAGGTATCCACTAACAGGTCACACAAAAAGTCGCTCACAACGGGCTAGAACTTACAGAATTCAGATATAAAAAACGTGAACCATATGATTTTAGGGTGCCACATGAATGTTCATACGGTTCGAAAATTGGCGGAAAGAACCAAATCGAACACGAGTATATTTGAAGGAGTTTCTGCTCCTACGGCACCTGTCACAATGATGTTTCACACAGTTCGATATGACTCATTCCACCAATTCAGTCAGCCCTGCCGTTCTTGAGTCCAGTAACCTATCGGCCAGACAGATGGCAACCCAGAATAATTTTCAGTAGCCACTGAGATCGATTACACTGCATCAGCTTTTCACAGACAGAAAGTATATCACTGTGATTACAACACTCCTGAGGAAGGCCACCCGAGGTGATTGAAACGTAGAGTATTACAACTTGCTCGTAACGTTGTGTTATTCCCAATCTGTTTACCAATAACATGTTAAACACGACGCCCAAACTATTCAACTTCATTCGTACTACATTTGGTGCGGATATCTTACAACTGATTAGTATATCACTCTGGTTCACATCAACCGATTGTGTGAACCAGCAATGTAACACAGACCGGCTGGAAGTAAGTACTTCGCCAGTTTGGGCTCAATTACCAGTCCGTGCTACTACTGAAAATCTTCGTTTGAATAACAACTGAACATGATTGGTGTTGAGAAGTTGTTACCTTCGGGAAGGGAGTCAAAGGCGGAAATTGTGACACGAAAAAGATCTTAGTTTATTGAGCTTCTATGGGTTACCTTACAGACAAGATGTATCAGTAAAATGAAGAATTGCAATTTGTGTCGACGCCTTGGCTTCCCTACTGGTCGGCTCCACTCCTCTTGTAGTTCGTTTGTTTCAGCGCGCGACGTACTTAAACTTAGATGAGACCCAACAGTGAAAAGTCAGGGCTTCGGGTGGATTCGAACCAGCGACAGACACAGCATGTCTCAACGCCGCAAGCGCTCTACCAGTTGAGCTACAAAGCCACACCGGGAGCTCGGACATATCACATTTGGACTCTGTTACACACCCGTCCCAGTGTCTCATATGGAATCCACCAAATGATTCAGAGGATCGACTGCCCCGGCAGGATTTCTCAAACAGTTTACGCTGGAATCCACCAACGCCACTGCTGAGCATAGAAATTGTATTGTTATTAAGTAGTGTGGCAGATTTATGAATTCATAAATCTGCCACACTATTTATTAGTAGTACTTAAACTTGTTTTACTCCGATGCTCGTTACGACAAAATCCGATGTTGAGACAACGTGCTGTCCTGATTGGTCACCGCGCTGACATGCCGGTTTGCCAGCGTAGTCCGCACCGACTGGCCGTAGCCTTCTGCGAATCGCCGGTTGACTTCGCGGCGATGCGCCTGACCAATCCATTCCCTTTACAGAGGGCGGTCTGCGTTTTGGATTAGCCTGCCACAGTGACCGAAGCCAAGGAACACCTTTATATCTAGTTGGCTGATTGAACATACCATAACTGACAGTAAAAAAAACCGAAGTTGTTTCATGGAGAGCTTAATCTTAGTGCGCATCCTAAGTCATTAGGTATTGGCATGCGCAATACTCGGGCATTCGATCAGTCATACCACAACCTTCCGAACTGTACATTATCTATGGTGAATTTATGATTGAACTTCTTACATACTCGTTTCAGGGTGTTGCTAGGGAAAGAGTGTAACTGACGTCCGATCGATAGTCCGAACTTTTGTAACCAGAGGGCCTTAAACTTGGGCTGAAATGAATTGCTAATAGACCGACATCCACCTGTTTTTAAATTAGCAGCTCTGACATGATCGACTGAAAGTAGTAAAAACCGAGTGTTTGTGCCCAACAAGGCATATGTCGTTTGCGAGACTTGCTGTGAAACATAAGACAATCTATAACTTGTGGTGGGTCAGCTAACCGAACCATTCGAGCTCAATCTGTACGTGCTCACTTGCGATCAGGTTTCTTGAACAGCCGATACGGCAGTGGCCAACAAGAACACCTCGGGGATACAATAACAGAATTCTGCCACCAATAAACTTAATCACCTGGCTCATCTTCTTGTCCGCTGCTTTCTTCACTCAAGCACTCCATCGGAACTCAAACACAAACTAATTTGGTTGTCTGATCAACTGGCCTAGAAAAACATTGATCTTAATCACATGACGGACTTGGTTCTCCTGTCATATGGGGCAGCTCCAATCAAGCTACTTTAGCATGTCACCATGCTAGTGATAAAAATACGATACAAAAGCGATCCGTAAGATATGTCTACTGTAAAGATGGAGCCATCCAATGCACTGGCTTTCCGAACATGATAATAAATTTCCTCAATGATCGACATTCGATTCACTGCCTTTTAGTGTAACTAGAGGCTGCTGAATATGAATGATGAAACATGCAGGAGCTAGCCAACACTCTGTCATCTGAGAAGATTAAGCTAACAGCTGGACAAAAATTTCACAAATGGTTCGGGATATCAAGCAATTATACCACCCCGACAAAAACGACTTCCAAGTACAACCTTGATCGACGATTTTCATTGGTGGGCTATCGCTGAATGAGTGTCTTGACCACACGAATTCTGCTACAATAATTTGTCAGAACTGCAGTCTTGTTTGTTCTGGAAGACCCTCTAGATTGACAGGTGGACAGATTGTAATTGACGTCATGTCACACCTACATCCTGTCACATTGGGCACGCAAACCAATATGGCGCATAAGAGAATGTCGAGACAATACACCGTAATAGCCAAGCTTGATGGTTGAAGAACCGAAAAATGGTACGGACGTTTGGTGTGATAATTCAAATCAATAAAAGTAAGATAAATACAGAATACGGATAAGACTGGTTCGACCGGCATGTTAAGGAACATGTGTGGGCGTGGATAGGTGCCAGTAGACAACACACATTAGCATTTCAAACGACGTCTTTCTGACGAGTTCCATCCGTCCGCCGTTTGTCCTACTGCCACCGCCGTCGAAGTATCAGTGTCGTCTTTCAGATCCAACTGAAGCAAGCCCACACCGTTACAACCATCAGGTGGGGAAACTTCTACGGTTCCAGAGTTCACGGAACTGTTGCCAACCTCATTTCCGAAGCCGTTCACGTGCATGTGATGTGCCGAAGAGGCAAGATGGAAAGTTGGATAGAAATGATGAAGCCCTGAATGACTGACCGCGCTAGTTCCGAATATTAGTTGACCCGGATCGTCCTCGCTAGGCCCGCGACCTGAGTCCGCAGATTCAACATCCAGTTCGCAGTGGGGCAAGCCACAAATTCGCCTGCTAGCTACTGTGGGGCAGTAGCCTACGAAACTGGAATTCGCGCCGGATGACAGAGGCTATTTCAAGTGGACGACGAGGGGAAAGAAAGAGAATAGCACATGACACGGAAATTAATACTGACAGAATGGGGTAGGAAGACAGTCAAACGACACTCAAGTTTACTGGAGGGACTATTTCCATATTTCAAGTGGTAAATTTCAGCCAGCAAGTGCTCTTGACGATCGGATGATTCAGCTAGACTGTCCGGATTAGAAGTGAGTGAGGACAGGTACACAACAAAATGTCAATCAACGCTTGATGAGAAACTTGTCACAAGCACACTTTCGATGATAATTAGGCAGCCGGAGTGGTCTGCATAGAACAAGAGAATCCTGTGAAATGGTGACCGGAAAAGATCGGTGGATGTGTACGTTGCTCATGGGAAAATTATTCACACTAGAAGACTATGGGTTATTCGCACAAAAGCTTGTTAGCCTCAAGTAAACCAGGACAAAAACTGAGGATACGCTGTCCAGGATCGTTTCGCATGACTAAACTGAATGTATCAATTCGTGACCCGTCCGGAATCACTTATTTTAGTGTGGGTGCTAGTATGCGTGCCCATATGTGTCAAGGTTTCTACGGAATTCATTAGACATTACATTTTATCCGACGGCACGGAGTCCGAATCTCAATACACAAACGATCGGGACTTATCTTTAGTGAATTAATAATGCGAACATAAGATAGATTTTAAAAGAAATCCTTCAGCTTATATTCTATAAATTGAAGATGACTGAGAAAACATACAAACGATGGTGCCTAGGCCACTCGATGAGAACCTTGAGAAGTTAAGCCTTGGTTATCACGACTGTCATTGTACAGGGTTAGTCAGCTTAATGATATTCAGCTTACACGTGGTCTTTTAATTTGCAAAAGGTATAGAAGCTTCAAAAGTGGGTTGTCGAAACCGTAAAACTTTTCACGAGTATAACTGACCCTCGTTCGCTATACGATTTATACAGTAAAAAATCATCATCACAATAGTTAACAAGTAGCGCCGGAAACAAAAAACGCAAAACGAACAATTTATTGATTTATCCGTTTTGAACAATCCAAACCCATGCATCTGCAGAACAGTTCAATTAACAGACTGTTTGTGGGAATGAGATCCAGCAACGTTACCCTTTTACCATAAACATTCCAATGGGTTCGTTACAGTTACCTATTCCGGTGGACTTGTGATGGAAGTGGTTAATCGTTTAATCGTGACAATGAAGCTAACGTCACACTGCGAATGAAAGACATGAACGTGAAACGGAAATTGTACAAGATCCCACTGTTTGAAACTGAACGCCCGAAAAAAATCGAACTAATTGAGTGATTCTGTGGACTATGCAAGGAATGTGGTTAGACTTAGGTTTAGCTTACAATGACCTCACAGTCAGTCAGAAATAGTTAGGAAAACTCTGTGTAAATGACCACAGTTTGTAACGACAGTAGACAATTGTGGTTATCAGTGTAAACGAGGTTTGGACTTGCGTGTGTATTCTGGATATTCAAAGTTGGCTATGCTGAGCAGCCTTGGTTTAGACTATTGGTAGGATTAATAGTTTTCCATTGGAACAATTCAGGTCTTGCTTTTCCCATAGTTCCAGGACAAACACACATAATCTAGCTAAATGACTGTCCTACAGGCGTCCTCAGCTCATTCAGGGTGCACTTTAGATATATTCTCACACTGTCTACATGCAAAGATACCCGTACTGACCCGACGATATGTATTTAGAGGGATGATGTCCAGTTATCTGCACTTTACAAACGAGTCCACAATAATTCCCTTTGTCTAAAAACTAAAACGCGGCACGTTAATAAAAGTTGTTTTGTTTCACTAGTAAATGATCATAAAAATGAAGTAGCCAAAGAGGGACGATGAACAAATGAGTTGTAAACATTTGTGTGCAAACATAGCCAATGCAACCGAGATGAATTTGCACACAGAGACGAACGATAGTTAAAAGAAGCATCAGACTCTCTGTACAACTGTCTAGTTACAATCGAAGCAACACTGACAAACAAATTTGCAATATCATAAAGATGAATCGTATTACTAGCAAAACGTGGAATAATGCTGGATTGGGCAGTCAAGTACTTCTCGTACTGAACTACTCCTTAAGATGATGCACCTGGATGTGTTTCCATAGAAAATAACTGAACCACACCACTCCTAAAGGTTTGACATAAATGTACACTCGGCTGCGCATTAACCGTTTGTCATAAATGTCCATCTTTTTTATTCCCTTGGACACACATACTAACAAGACTGTGTGATAGATTTCAGCAGCATAAAAGGGATGGGGCCAGAATTTCTGACTAGGATAACGGAACTGCCGCCCAAGTACGACTGGTCAAGTGTTCAAGCAATTAGAAATTTTGGAGATAGTTTGGTCCACGAACAGAACATAAATATTTCGAAAGTGACGGAATTGCTGCAAGTATACTATTGGAAAAGCAATCAAATTTACCGAAACAGACCACGTCATATAACAGGTTTTTGTTCAGGACCCAAATTCATGGATGTGAAACAAGGCTGGTGACAACAATGATGCTTCCGTGGGGTAGAAAATTTACCAAAGCGCTTACAATGGACTTCCGTCCAGGGGTTCAGATGATAACCACATCGGATGTTCACAGGACACACCTAAGCTGACCTCAAACGACCTGCGCTACGGTCCAATCGCTACACCGCGTTGAGTATCTTATGCTGTTACTCATGTGTGAACAACCGGTCACGCCAGTCAGGCATGTGGTAGTCCTTAGTGTGCTGAAGACGTGTCTCGTGTGTCTAAAAGAATATTCAGGTCAATTATTTTGACTGGCACAACAAAACACTCTATACCTGTTTTATAATAAGCATTTTTTGAGAATGGGCGAGCAAAAACAAGCGTGAATGTTTGTACAAGCAGTGTTTTGTGTCAGAAAAGTCAGAAAAATGAACATAGATTGCAACGACTCTGACAATAAACTGAAAATCATTCTGACATGATGAAATATTCCGCTGTCACAAAGGGGGTGGTTGAAAAGTTAGTCAGAGCATGAAAGCTGCGATCAACTGAGAGTGGTGTTCAATTCATAACGAATGAATGTCCAATCACCAATCAGTAACTGAGACCAGGAATTTGCCCATTAGTACGAGAGAATCCCTATGAAATCAACTCTATGCATGATGAGTTTCAACTTGCTGCATTGGTCCTGGAAATCTTTTGCCAGTACAACGAACTACAAGAGCTATAAGCCTCGGATGCGACACACAACTCCATAAAGCACATGAATCTCACCTAAACGTCGACAGAGACTAACAAAAGTCACCTGAATAGAAGTCGGCAACCACTGTTTCACAGTAGTGCTGACAAACGCCGAGGTCCCTAGGTTCGCTTCAGACCACACGATCTCGCGCTACGTCTGTGCGAACGGGCTGGGAATGTCACCGGTCACTAATTTGTAGTACTAAGTGACGACAAAAGGGTAGTCAGCCGTAACAAGGCCCTGCTAAACGGTTATAGAATGGGAGTTTTAGGATTAAGTGCGACCAGTTCAACTCAGTACAACGATCAACACACTTATCTTGTCACATGACGTTGATCAAATAATCGGAGAACTAAACATTTCGGGAATGGATGTATTATGTTTTGATGCGTTTGACACCCGTTTCCTTCGTTCCACTTAGCATTCATTTATCCAGCAAGAAGTAAACCGTCAGAGGTAGCTTCAGAACTACTCCTAAGAGAAAAGTAAGCAACTCTTTGCTTTATACAAATACAAGAGGAATATCAACTGAACCTCATTCAACTGTGGATCTGCTATCTGAAGATGATGAAAGAACACGCTAAACAAGTCACTTGATTAAAAGTACACAGGAAGTTTACGGTGAGCTATCAGACGATCAGAAAACAAACGGGGTGTGGTCAATACAAAACACTTTAGTCGGCCTCGTGTGACTCGGGGAAAATAAAGCAAACGCCCTGTAGGTTGTGTAAAGAATAATCGACGAGTGATATCTCTTTTGTAAATTTTTTCACCAAATGAAACAAGAAAGGGACCACGAGGTGAGAAGATATGTATATATGACGGGTTCATCTAAACGTCATCAAATAAAATGATCGGTGCTCGAGAACAGGACCAAAAAACAAGTACACGAACCTCATGGTGGTGTGATGATCACGGACTCAGTTCTGATAAACTCAGAATGACGGAGCTTGAACCCACCAATCATGAAATGAATCCATTGAGGATGGGCACTTTCAATCGATAATACTACATTCGCCGGACAGACAAAGTCTAACTTATGACCACGTTACATCGGTAAAGAGGGCAAACATTGGAACTCCAAACGACCCGAACATCTTTCTTAGGTCCTGTCACACTCCAAACGCGGTTTCATTGATGTCCTTAAAGTCTTCTTCGCCCATTACCTACGTAATTGCGGCAGTGTTCTCCGTCTTCAGTTTTGTTACCTGCCATTGGTCTACTTGCGCAGGTACCCACACATCTAAACATGCGTATGGATTCCACCAAATGATCCGCCAGACAGAGTGCTCCACCAACATTTCACAGGTAGTTTCCACTGAAATCCATCATCGTCTCGGTTGAATATTGAAATTTTGCTGCTGAAAAGCGGTTTGGCAAATTTTCCACTTCACATGAGACCAGAATGTAAAGGATCCGGGTTTCGGTTGTCATCGAAACAAGGACACGATAACTGGCCCTCACGAGCCAGGCGGTCTACCGTCTGAGGCCCAAAACCATGTTGGGTGATCAGAAATTATACATGTGGGCTCAGTTACTCACCACATTCCATCATGTCATATGGAACCGCTGGAATAGGCAAATCAGTCAAACTATTTATCACAAATAAACGTATGTTAACTCTACAGTAGGAGACATCTTTATTTAAACTCATCCTAGGGAAAAAGCCAAACTCAGATTTGAAATTTCCCAGTGGATGGGGACTTCGACATATGACAAGAGGGTTGCTAATTCGAATCCCCGCCTTGCTACATAGTGTACCTAAACAAGAACAACAATAACAGTGCAGGTGACAAGTTGGTTTGAGAGTGAACACCGAAACACTTTTAGATCAAAATTATCGCCTGTCTGTGATTCATCCTTCTGTAGTTTTATCCTGTTCTCCTCGTATTTTACTAAGGGAACAAGGTGTTTGTCAACGCCAAAAAGCATTATAAATCAATGAACACTCCTTTTGAGATCTCAAATGATGGTTTTCAAAGGGGCCTGCTCACTGTAACGCATGCATGCATTGTATTCTACGAATCAGACACCGTTTGGAGGCGTTCTTGATGGGCTCACTTCGTCTGATATACAAATTAAAACGCATGACAATCAAATAAAGAACGAACTACAACAGGATCTTGAGGGAGAGGCTTTCAACACAACACGAATCGTAGATATTCATGCTCGACTGCCTTGATTTGAAGGAATGTGAGCCACGAGCTAGATGAGATAATATTAACGACCAGTTGACGACATAATTTGGCTTGCCATAGTTTCCTTACACAAAACAACTTCCGTGGAGGTGCCTTGGAGAAAGTGTCTTTTAATCCATAAATCAAACTGGGTAGTGTCATGTAAAAATATGGCATTCATCATCATCACCATCATAGATAGCAATATATCAGTATGAACCACTGATGCTTAACAACCAAGCAACACAACCAATAGTCACGTCCATATTCAAACACTTAGCAACAAGGTGTATACACTTTGCAAGACAAACTGCTGAGCTGTAAGTGAAAGTAAAGCGTCATCACCACTTTCACTGCCAATCGAGGTTAGATGAATACACTTCATACACAACTGGGCCAAAAAACCGACAGTATTCACGCCAATGAGCTCGGTTAGTTGCCATCTCATCTAATGTCACAAACCACCGACTCTGTGAGTCGCGAGGTCCCCATTCTGAGAGGCGAACCCGACCGACAGTGGCCAAACCCTTCGTGAACGACTTCATTTCTCTGCGACACACCTTACGCCAGTTGGCCGCAGCGTTCGTAGTGTGCTCGGTATGGCAAACGACTTGCTGGCATCTTTAACACATGGTCTCACCATCTAAGTCTGTGTGAAAAGTAGGGACTGAACAAAAGAACTCGTCTGACAAATACCCACTTCCTAACCTCTCCGTTGCTTACTCACTGGTGCTACCCGATACGAGCGATCGAACGCAAAAATCGGTGGTCAAATACCTGAAGACAGTTCACGTCTTCTATTCTGAGGGGCCAGGTTTCGCTGTAGTGAAGTACTAGTCCTCACTATCGTCTGACACAGATACCTCTCTGTCGTCATAGGTGCTTCAGATTAGCCAATACTAGTCTAGCCTTAAAGATACGCGCTTCTATTTCATTCACTACACTTCCACCACAGCTAATGCAGCTTCCTAGATACACAAACCGGTCAACAACGTGCATGACTTCATTAGCTGACATTAAGTCTACGTGATCACAGCAATCTTGCAGAAGCACTGCATTTTGAGACTGAAAAGCGCATTCCGCAACATTTAGAAGAACGCGAGATATCCTATAGCGCTGCTTGTGCTGTTTGGAAAGTGCCAAACCTTGTCGTCAACATAATCAAGATCAGTCAGTCTTCCACTAGGTAGGAGGTCCACGCCAGCATCTTGTGAGTGCCGCGGACAACCTTACACAACAAATGGTGAGAGTGGACAGCCCTGACGTACGCCACTCGTGGTGCTAGAAATTTCAGACAGTTCACCGTAAAACTATGGTACTAAGTGAACTGGGATGCGGTGTAACTGTTCCGGTTTAATGACAAACAAAAATACTCCCCAAACCAAAGAACTCTGAGGTGGCCACGGTTTTGCCCGGATTGTGAATCAAGGTAAAATGTGAAGTAGGGGGAAGAGACTGTTAGAAAAAGTTCGATCAAACTCATCGAGTGTGGTTTACTCTTTCATGTTTCCTCCAGATCCTATTGCAAATGTGCTACCTGAGTAAATATATCTACATTGTGAGATTGGAGAGGAAACCTCCAATATCTCATCCACACTCACATACGTAAAAGATCAGTCCTGAAGAAAACGTCTCAATCATTTGGCAGGCGCTGGTTGGATGTGATTCAGAAACTAAGATGAGTAAAAGCTTCGCAAATAATTTTCATTTGTGTCGTAAATTTAACAAACAAACACCTGCCGAACAACTTGACATTACGTAGCATCAGAGCAAGAAAGTGAACGTAACAATCAAACGTGAGTGGTGTTCAATGTATAACAACACGATGTCCTCACTTAGTTGACATTAAAAGTTTCCGTAAAACGGATCTCACATAGTTCTATAGTGAGATCAAAAAGACCATTTTTAAACAACCGCACCATAAGTCAAGTGGATGAAAAATTGCCCATTGTTGAAACATAAGGTGAAAAGATGTACCACGAGAATGAGTGAAATTACGTCAAGTTGAATGTTAGCCCAGTTCAGTTCTTCAGCATCGTAAACTGTCTAATAAACTGTCTACACAATACGTCTAAGTATGCTATACGGACCTGTTGTCAGACAAAATTTCAGTGTCGAAGAGCGCACAGTGTACAGTTTCGAATGTTATTATTGCTGATAAGATTATAGTTGTACAGTGTGTGCATTTGCTCTGCCCATGATAGGAATCCACCATCAGCCAGCCGCTCACCAATAGCATAGCTTACATTAGGAAAACTTTACAAAATTGGAAAATGTGACAGAATTAGCTATGACTGATAAAATGTACCAGCTATGTTCTCTCGTTCCTGGCCGCGGATTTTTCTTCAGAGACGTCCAATCAATCAATCATTTTCGTTGTCTAATTGAACACCGGTGAACCTATAAACGCATTCACTTTGAACTGAACACATTTTGGATATATCATGGTTATGGTACCTTATAGCATATGATAGAAGAGAAACCGACACTAACCCATGAACATTTTCATGCTTACGTGAAGTAGGACTAGAACCCTGAGAAATAATTATTGTTCCATTAGAAGCTCTACCCCAGAAGTCACAAAGTTCCAGTCACCTTAGCAATCGTCAAACAACACTCCCTGAGGAAGGCCACCGGAGGTGGTTAAGACGTAGAATATTACGACTTGCTCCCAACGTTGTGCTATCCTCAATCTGTCTATTAAGAAGCCTAAAACGATCACAAAAAAACCAGCTAGTTTGTTGAGGCATCGCAACAAATATCGAACGACCGAATGCATTTCAGTCGCGATCAACGAAACATGTCCCATGCTGTCAGTCAGCCATAGTAACCAACCGTAGAGAATATATGTGGGGGTTCCTAAACGTGCGAGTGACCGCCATACGCAAAACTGTAAGCTTGATACATGGAATATTACAACAGTGAAGCATGAAAGAGGTTACCACTGCAAGTCGATTTCCGTCATAATTCTCATCCACACACACGAACCACAACCGAATGGCAATGGTGTCAACACTTCGAAATTGACCCGCAACCAAAAGTGCGCACACGCTTGGTCGCTTCCGTCCAATGTGCGTGTAACCTGGACCGAAAAGCCGATTGCAAACTTATCAAACGCTACTGATCACCCAACATGGTAGTTCAAATTACAGTTTGTTCACGTGTACGTGCGGAGGCGAACGTCTGCGTAATGTCACCGGGCCGAAAGAACGTTTGTGGGTTGGCTTGCAACATATAAACAAAACAGTTCGGATATTATCACAAAATGACCAATAATCCAAGTTGTCGAGGCGACCAAAATGTTTAACTGAACGTAGGCCGTCAGCGTGTTTGTTGTCATCAGAGGACCAAGTGAATGAATTGGGCGTGGAGCTGCGAACGTCCAGTTCAAAATAGATGGAGCTTTAACGCCATCATTCTCGTTCTGGCTGACAGCGATGAACAAAATAAAGGCAAGAATAACGCGCCTGGGTCAATCCTTTTTTGGACATCCAATAAACAATGAATTATGGGTTGTGAGTAGGTTTCTTGCCCTGAAACAAAAACCATTCACCGTCAGGAAGTCAGCAGTTTGCATCTTTCTCACATAAATCTCTCACTGCACACCACATCCCCTCGGAATGGAGGGTGATTTTCAGCAGTTTGATCCATGCTTCATCTTTAATAACCCCCATATGTGGGCCAGGAGCTTCCTGAAACTGATGAATCATCACCAGTTCACGGCAGTAAGGCCGAACACGCTGTGTACGAGGAGGGGGGGGGCACGACATATCAGCCTGAGTGACGAACTGTCACCGGATCTTCAGGGCCTACTGACTTGACTCAAGCAGGCGGAATCTGATTTGCCTTATGCCAACGGACTGTTGTTAAGCCACTGAAACCGATGCTTTTGAGGTGTCGAAGCAGGAAGAACAAACTATATTGCTTCATTGTTAATATAAACATTCCGCTACTACCGGTGTAGCGCCGGACCGCAACCAACCCCATCTCTGAAGAAAGAATGATACGAAAATCGATATTTTGGTAAAGCGATTGTCCGAATGAGGCTTCCGCTATTGCTGGACCAAGGCCCGAGGTAAATGTTTCTTTTACAGATTATGGGCAACAGGCTTCCGTATGAACGAAATTAGACATGACAACTCTGTGTGGGCTCGGCATTCCTATCACACAAGCCTAAGGCGAGTAATTCAACAACATGGATGATGATGTTGATATGCAATACCGTTGTACGCTAAGACAAGTTAAACTCGAATCGAATAGCTTCTATGTAAATGAACCGGACGAAAAACACCCCTGATTCGTGGAAAACTATGAGCGAATGGGTTTAGTAAACAAATTACAATCATCCAATTACCAGACTGGGTCTATCGTTAGGCTATTGACAGTTTGACTGATACACACTGATCACGGACAGGAAAGTACTATCATTTCCGAGACAGTTCGAAAAGTGGAAGAGTGCTTACATTTCATTATTGTTTGTGTGCGTGAATTGGTTAGATTGTGTGAAATCAGTGAAACAGTTAGTATCCTATACGTACGCACCACATCCAGTAGAATCTGTCACTACTGACACACTCTCCGACAAACCCTGATAGAAAACTTTTCAGAAAACGATCAATGAATGTGAACCTATATTTGACAACCGTTTCCCTCGCAAAAGATTGCTTTTAAAATGGCGCTTTAAAAAATTCTCTGATAAATAACAAGTCGTCGCATCCACTGTGACAAATGTTTTCATACTCTTCTGAAATTTTTTAAAACGGGTACATTAATGAGATACATTTTTGTTCGCATCATTAGATGTCAAGACGTCCTTTATATTCCTCCAAGTGCGTGGTTTTAAATCGTCTCACAACGAACTCCAATCAGTCATGTTTTGTTAAACGTAGGCGAAAAACTAATCTTTTTATACACAACATTCCGAGTTCCGAGTTCCCTATTAGTTTGAGGCATACCAGGTTACATTTTCCACTAACACAAACACCAGTTCACATAAGAACCAAGTCAACGTAAGATTAGGATTTACTGGAATCAGTCTCTCAAAGTTCGTGACACTTGGGCATGGTCCTTTCCTCTTGTGTCCAGTACAATCCTCAACGTCCATGCCCATTGTTGAAGGGGTCGAGGACAGATTCGCAACATTCACATCAATCACCATGCTTCTGTCTAACAGCTGTGAGAATAGGACAATGGTGCCTAGCAATCATTCCGATCTACTCTAACTGGCAGTCGTGCGTGTGGGTCGCTTAGTTCAGCGATTACGCCTTTATGCTCAGTTCTACCTATATGTCTCGCTATCTAGCGCCTTCAGTTTCCCACCGCTTCAGTTTCCAACAAATGAACACTCGAACAACAACACTCGCTCGATTCCCTGTGGTCTTCAATACAGATGACTGAACTTGCAACAGTGAGTGTGATCTACCTGAAGGGGATTGTTGTTCAGCTGTGATTTCTGAGCCTCTGTGATCAGTCGTGAACCGACATGTTAGCGGGCGAATGCAAAAAGCGCACACCAGAATGCAAGAATACAACCATACTCCTTATGGAAGTCATCCTAGGTGGCTGAACCGCAGAGTATTAAGATTCGTTCCTAACGTCGTGTTACTCTGAATCCAGCAAGGTCCCAAATTCTTGACTGCATTAAGTGTGGATACTCTGTTTTAAGCATAATCTTAATGAGCTGAACAGAAGGACACACGGCTGCCATTTTCTCCTATACGCTCTAACCGGGTGCAGTTGACTTCCACTCGCGGCTTTGTACAACCTTTCACTTGCTAATGCTTTTGCACTGACCAGAAGTTCATGTAATGTCTGCGTGTCTGTTCTCAATTTCTGTTCTCTTTTGTGTCATTTTCTGTATACCGTTCGGTTTTAGTGGATTCCTTAAGGTTTTCACTGAACTTGGTCAGGGAACAGTTTTTGGCTTCAGTAACAATATCACGTATTGCCGATAGATAGGCCATCTTGTAACCGATTGTTCTTCAGATTTTCGACAACAGTTGACGCTAAGAACACGGTTGACAGTTACCCGTCAACGAAAATAAAGCAACTTTTCATAGCTCAGTGTGCAAACTTTTTCGGTCGTTCTGGTGGATCAGTTGGTCCATTTTATGTAACTCATTTTTGCAATCGATTTCCTTTGGAGGGAGCACCGTCACTTTGCAAAAGAAGGTCAAGAATTCTGGAGAAGTGTTCATTTGGGATATTAAATTCGAATGTACTGTTTAACCGTTCCTACGAGTACAGCGATGACAATCAATCAGAGTAATCAGTTCGCGAACTTACATAAACGTGTTTCAGTTTTCCCAAAAATTTTAGTTTCTTGCAGACCACAACCCACTGTTCCCGAACTTACTCAAGCAGGAACAGTCAAGGCAACCGAAACTCGAGCCTATGGGAGAATTACAGGTTTTCGACAGCGTTTCTACAAAACTAGCGCAAATTCGTGCGGCTAAAACCGAATTTATATATTCAAAATCAATTCAGTGTAGTGCTGAAGCTAACTTGATATTGATTGATTTTGATCACATAATCTAGAATTTTGGTTCTGTTCAGTGTCCTGACTCAGCATGATTAATTCAGTTCGATGTACATTACAGAATGCACGTTGTTAGCTGATGAGAATGTAAGAAATGATACTGTCCCACGGTTTTCGTCTTCTGATTTGTGCTTCCAAATGGATTAAGAGGACTAACTGTTTCAAGTTTCCTGAAAGAAACTTCTCCAAATGCACGATTAAACAAATATTGTTGAGTCCACGATCAGTGTGTGTATCCAGGCAACGTATCGACACGAAACGGTGAGTACTCATTCCAACTGAGCCGTGTCTGTGAGCGGCAAACAGATGCAAACCACACACACAAAGGGAGGTGGTGATCAATCAATGACAGTGTAAAACTGATAGATTTTCAGCAATCGTACTCAAGGTGAGAGAAGGATATGAGCAACATGCCGCGTATACCGCTTGGGGGTTGAGGAACACAGTGGCGGTCCAAGGTGTAACGAACGCACCAGTTGCAGTGAGATAGGTGTTGGATAAAACCTAATGAATGCCATCATTTGTAGTTTAATCTATAACACTCAAAAGACCGTATCCAGAAATCACATCGTTTATGATCATTCACCTACCAGTGCTCAAAAGAGAGAGCCAAATGGGATTTAGTGATGTCTGAATTGTGGTACGCGAATTGACGCACTTTCCGGACTAGCATGTAAGTGAATTAGTCTGCACGGCGTCCATTTTGTTTGTGCATGATGTTCGTCCTCGATTCGTTTGCCATACTGATCAGTGTGAGAGGAGAAACTAAAGATTGTGGTACGCAAGTGGGAATGATAGCTTCGAGCAATAAAACAGAAGATTGACAAGGAAACTTTATTTCCGTCTCGAGTTAGTTTCTCTGCCTTTGAGAGTTGGTCAATCATACTGCCTAGAGCGCACACTAATAGTCAACCTGATAGTAGGTTGTGGTATTGCACAGATAGGTGTTCCATCAAATCACGACCAGAGATCATTCATACTTATGATACCCTTCATATAAAACGGTTTAAACGGTTGACTGTTTTTGATATTTCCATTCTATGCAGACCATTGGCCGATGTTGACCGAACGGGAATCAGCTACACAGGCCCAGCTGGTGTATAATTTCCATGAGCGAAACACATCCAAGTGAGTCAACAACAAACGTAAAAAGGTTAACCAGATTAGGAAATGGGGCGGAAAGTGAACGAATTGTGGCCAATTTAACCATACACCAATAGAACTAATCTTTCCGAAACGTTTCACCAGACTTCACCGACCTCCCGAGATAAACTTCCTACGTATGCATCGGTGATCATTTCTATAACAGTAAGCGTATGGAGGCCAGACAGATTAGACCAACTCAACCGCTCCGGCTGATGAACGTAAGGTGGCCACATGCGACGAATTTATAAGATTGTGGAAAAAGTACGAGTTCAACTGGAAACGAGAAACATATGCTCTCTAGTTAAAGTTGTATTGACCGTAGAACCCGGACGGATTGGACAGAACGAGATTTGCAACGTGGTTTCATCGCCAACATTCACACGAGGCGGGCAAGTGAAATCAACGGAGAAATGTGCCAACAAATGAATGAACACAACTCTGACAAGGATGATTGAACGTCGGTGTATGGTGCGACGCGAACTCCAGTAGGCAGGGTTGGTGGGGCAGATCCACAGCCACCATCATTCACTAGTGCCGAGTTAATCAGTGATGTGTTGACAGACGAAGAGAAACAAATGCCAACGCACACGTAATGTGAACAGACAGACACACAAGTGAGCATAAACACAAGCAAACGGTGTCTCCAACACATAGACGTGAGCAGAAGCGATTCTCTTTCTGATTAGCTAATAGGTTCTGTGTGGAAATCGTTTGTCACACAAACGAACTGTCTGCGCTATGGACAAACAGACTCGAATCAGATAGGATAACCTCAGCAAAAACGTTGATGTGTTCTGTATGTACCAAAATATATCGGCGATTTTCCCGTATAGAGTTAAGTATACACAATGAACCTGGCGATAGATTTGAAAGTATGTTGAGAATGTCTACTCTATGACTCATTTCGAAAGGGCTGTACTTGCACCTTTTGATGAGTTATTCTGATAGATCACCTACCTACACACAGATGTGTGAACGAATAAGCCTTAAACATTGTCCGAATCGGGTGATAGTAACATCAACCGGATCTGGTGACGACTAGGACCTCGGCATTGGCTGATTAAGAACAACAGAACAGAGAGTTGACATTAAAAAGTCTGAACCAAAAACGGCTAAGGACGTATTAACAACTAACACAGATGAACACGTTCAGTGTTTGACCATTCAGATACAGAGTAACCTGAGGGCTTGGGGAGAATTTTAATACAGACGACCGCTTGTAGGTCAGCTTCGGGAGCCAAGCCGTTGTATTTATTCTACGCCGATGCAGCCGGGGCAAACGGGATCGTCACACGAGTTTGCTGATATTATCAAAATTGCTGCCCATGACCACGGGTCACAATGGTTGAGACACGGCAAATAAGCGGTTCGTAAAGAAGATTAACTCAGTCTCACGTGAACAGAAAAAAACACTAGAACCAGACAGTATACATGGTAATTGTTCTGAGATCGATAGGGCTAGCTGGTCACATTGGCGACTGAGAGCATATGTCTGGCATAACAGCTAGCAATCCTCTACGACCGTGTGAGTCGCTAAGACTCTTGGTCAAGGAGTCTGAAGCGTAAAACTGGTGCTCTAGTGTCCACCCATGCACTAAGGAGAGTTTTCAGTGAGCGTGATTTTCCAGCGGGTTACGATTCCCACTTAATCACTTAAACCTTATTGTAAAGCGATGGGGGATGGGGTCACATATGCGTTCTTCTGTCAACTGGTGAGACTGAACGGGACTAATCGTGTCCACCACAACGTCTAACATGCGGCTGAACAGTGACACTTACCCGACCCTGATATTTGGCAAAGGTATTCACTTTGTCTTGTGTTATCAACATGATCCGTTAGTTCACTGTTTAAACACCTGCGGCATCCTGTCGAGCCTAACATAGTGAAAACACTGAATATCAATCAGGTATTCGGAAACCACCTGAAATCAACACAAGCTACGTGTTATCATCAAACTTGATAAGCATACATAAAAATGAACACGTGCAAAACTCGTCAATAAGCGCGCCGTTGCGAAGAGAAAGAATGAACTTTACGAGCGATCATACGTTGATTCCATATGAGGGGTGAACACTTATGATCATATAGTTTGAAGGATAAAACAAGCCATTTCCAAATGGCCACAGCTCAATTGCGTTGATTGAAAATACCGTTGAGCTTGTTGAGCACACGTCTGTTTCATGCGCACAATGTTCCCGTAAGTCTAGCCACGGGCAACGTTTGAGAATTGTGAGAGCAGACCGGTCACGAACAGGTCATCCACGCATCTCGTGCGTGGGCCACCAAACCGGTCGAAACGTGAATAAACGGTAGTGACAGCTGCTCCAACGCCCGGCCTAGTGTGGGAAACATAGCTGTTATCCAGATCACCCTTAGACCTCCCTATGTATAGCGGGGACGATAGGAGGGCGAGCGAGACAGGCGAGTGGGAAGCATGTGGGTACATAACCGCCCACCCTTTTAGTCCCTTCTGAAATGAACTGAGGTCACGCGACACATGGACAGAGCAAGTGGCAGGCCCGTATGGAGGAGGGAGAAACCCATATTCGTGTGTGGGCCGAAATTTGCACACGCAAAGGATGAGTCATAAGAGTGCTCGAAGGTTTAGGACCTAGTAACCAGCTCAGCCACGAGACCAATTAAGCAAACGAGTTGAGCAACCTTCTTCGGAGAAAAGGGAAAGAAATCAGTCGAGTTATCAAAGCCTTAGGCAGATTCCACGGCACAAATCACGCCTATTTATCGACCAGTACAAAGAGTATTTAACAAAACGAACATACGACCGATCAATGAGACACAACGATAGCACAAATGCCTTCAAATTAATGACTCCCCGATGAGCATTCGTAAACAGCAGAAAGTGGTGTACCGTCGTCCGTAGTGTACTGTGTAGTGTATCCGTGTAATATGGACAAGGCTATGGAGAGGCACAGAGCAGTACAAACATGACAATAATGACGGAAGCGGAATGGCACAAAGGAGAGAAGTGAAGCAACACAAGTGTGGTATGGTACGGATTATGAAACTAAGGGTCACAGTCGAACGCACTTTTCATAATTCAACCATACTTGTCAGTAGGCAAGCAAGACTCCAGGTTCGCTTAACTCTTAGAACTAATCAACGGCGTGTATTGTTGTCCGGACAGGAATTCTAATCTCACGCCAATGAAGACGGTGAACCTATCACTGCTACCGTGAACTCACATTAGATAAGACTGAGTTATCACACACCCCTAACTGAAAGGTCTATGTAATATATACGTGACAGAAAGACAGTTAGCACAGTTCGCCTCAGTTCAAATGTTCAACAGGGACCAATATATTCAGCTAGCACCACCGTACGAACTGAACAAACAAACGAAACGATAAACAAAAAATTGAAAACTGTCATCAATGAAAGCTCACCTCGAAAAATGGAGATACCAATAAACAATCGGCTGAATGAATTCACACACACCCAAAGTATTGTGTACTAGTCAATGAGTGAGAAAATGAGAGAGAAAATGAAACAACTCTTCATGATCTCAGCAATCACATCAAACTGACAAAATCAACACTGTATTATCTGAGTAGTACTTCATGGATGGCTATTTGTTATCGGCTTCCACTGCATTATATCTAATTATGCTCAGGATCCCCCACTAACACTAAACGTCGATGATGCCATAAATCCACGTGCGTGAGGTAGCCAGTACGACAGCCAACGAAGAAGCTACAGAGTTGGACAGCTGGGATGCAGTCAACCGATTCCCGCGAAACATAACTAGGTTTAATAATAACACATACTCGCCATTTGGACCAAACTGAGCACCGTCCTCGAAGCGAAACACTAGACACAACTATCCGCGATCTGGACCTGGGAACAATTGTCTCCACACTGTATCGATGAGTGAGAAAGTGACTTCGACGTTTCGGTCACTCACTAGACTGTTTAAATCGTCTCACCCGAACTCTCTGTGATTATGCACAACCAGCTAGTGTGCCCACCTCTTGAACCAATTATCCTAGCTGACCGTTCATACCTCCTGAAGGTAAGTACTCTCACGGAGATTGTCATAAAGCAGATTGCAACTATTCATCCATTGCCGGAAATACTGGGAGAATTCTCAACGCGTTTACAAGCTGTCAGACCTGACTTGAACCGCAGCATACACGGTCCCACATCAACCGTCACGAGGTAAACTAAACGACTACCTCGACAACAACTCGCTAAAGCTACATCATCAAGTGAAGACTAATGGATGACCTTCAGAGAATGCTTGTTCGGTGTTTGGGTATGCCCAGTCTGGAATAACTCAACATAACCTGCCGTAAAACCGTCACCAGTAGAGGAATTCAAGTGTATACTCCGTGCATACATTCAGGAGATCAAACCGAGATGTCAGACAACTTGGTTATAGGAATTACCGAGGTACATTGAAGGTGCGTTCGAATTCTCACAGTTACTGTTAGTCAGCTGTCGTTCGTTATCAATAAACAATCGGCTGAATGAATTCACACACACCCAAAGTATTGTGTACTAGTCAATGAGTGAGAAAATGAGAGAGAAAATGAAACAACTCTTCATGATCTCAGCAATCACATCAAACTGACAAAATCAACACTGTATTATCTGAGTAGTACTTCATGGATGGCTATTTGTTATCGGCTTCCACTGCATTATATCTAATTATGCTCAGGATCCCCCACTAACACTAAACGTCGATGATGCCATAAATCCACGTGCGTGAGGTAGCCAGTACGACAGCCAACGAAGAAGCTACAGAGTTGGACAGCTGGGATGCAGTCAACCGATTCCCGCGAAACATAACTAGGTTTAATAATAACACATACTCGCCATTTGGACCAAACTGAGCACCGTCCTCGAAGCGAAACACTAGACACAACTATCCGCGATCGGGACCTGGGAACAATTGTCTCCACACTGTATCGATGAGTGAGAAAGTGACTTCGACGTTTCGGTCACTCACTAGACTGTTTAAATCGTCTCACTCGAACTCTCTGTGATTATGCACAACCAGCTAGTGTGCCCACCTCTTGAACCAATTATCCTAGCTGACCGTTCATACCTCCTGAAGGTAAGTACTCTCACGGAGATTGTCATAAAGCAGATTGCAACTATTCATCCATTGCCGGAAATACTGGGAGAATTCTCAACGCGTTTACAAGCTGTCAGACCTGACTTGAACCGCAGCATACACGGTCCCACATCAACCGTCACGAGGTAAACTAAACGACTACCTCGACAACAACTCGCTAAAGCTACATCATCAAGTGAAGACTAATGGATGACCTTCAGAGAATGCTTGTTCGGTGTTTGGGTATGCCCAGTCTGGAATAACTCAACATAACCTGCCGTAAAACCGTCACCAGTAGAGGAATTCAAGTGTATACTCCGTGCATACATTCAGGAGATCAAACCGAGATGTCAGACAACTTGGTTATAGGAATTACCGAGGTACATTGAAGGTGCGTTCGAATTCTCACAGTTACTGTTAGTCAGCTGTCGTTCGTTAGATGTTGCTAAGCTCGAAAAACAATGGTTAGATTTCTCTTCTGCCCATTTCCTCTGACTTTTTCACATTTGTAACCTTAATAATACTGAACACCTTCAATTATTTGCTCCTTCTCTCTAACCCATCCAACATAGTGTCAGATTTACGTAAATTCATTCTGGTCTTTAAATTTCCTATGAACCCTAGAACTCGTTAGTATCGCCAGAATTGAAATCAGCATGCACAGCGACCTAGAAAAGGATGATTGAAAACGACCTGCTGATATGTTTCTTTCGGTTTCGATCACTTCAGCTGACATTAAATGAACACGTGTAAAACACTTTTCCTCTGTCATCAAAAGACGATGTACAATTCTAGGCTTCTTACGGGTGCTGGGTTTGGATGGCTAACCTAACCATACACAACCAAAGTTGTCTCTGCCGACTGAACTGTTTGTTGGCCGTGCGTCCTAACATAAACAAACGAACGGCAGGGCAAACAAAGACACACAGAAACCTTTATTTTTGGAAGATTGAAGGAAACAATAAATCATAACAGTACTATGACATTCTGGAATGCATACTGTCTTTAAGGCCATAGGACACTGTGATCCGAGTGATCAGCAAAAATGACACTGCAAGTTGAACAACCTCTGATCAATACACTAAATTTACACCTAGATGAGTTGCTTTGATTGTCAAATTGCTGCTTCCGCTTAACACTTATGAGATCGTACTGCATTTGCTCCCGTCCTACGTGTAGAATAAACAAGAACAAAGATAATCAGGACTGTCGAATGAAATTATTCAGTGGTGACTTACATAAGGCGGATCAACTCAACAGTTAATATTTAGCAGGATAACCTGATAGAGAGATTTCGTGGACCTCCTCATTTGCGACTAAAATGGATCAATTTGTCAAACGTCTAGCACACCCTGCTGCCAGACTCTAGGGAATTCAATCTGGAAAAAAACAGTGAGCAGACTGCAGAATTCCCCGTTAATCCCAAAATAAACTTATATACAAACACGTCTGCTACCAGAACAGAATGACAACCTCTTGCCATGATCCCAGGAGATAAATGAGTACATGATCGTAAGGAGGCGATTATGGCACATTCCCAATGGTGAATCCTCCACCCTGGCTATGTCCGCAGACGTTGCATTCAGGTCATCTATATCTGCAATCGAACTGATCGAAGCACGTGGAATCGTCTCTAGTCTAGCAAACCGATTAGGAGGAGTGGGTCGGATACGCGTGCACATACTTGTTGCGCAAAAGGCAAAACCAAGTCGACCGTTGTCGTCTGAACGTAAACGGTAGCCAAACCTAAAACAGTGAATACCAATCGAACAATAGACAGGCTTTTACTGGCTGTGGCCACAAGAGAATTCATCCACAAAACCATCCACACACCACGATGCAACATGTTCTCGAGAAAGAATAACGTCGATGTACATACCAACAGTCATCAACGGCTAGCACCCAATGTAGCAGAGTTTCTGGGTTACCGCCCATTGACTACAAACGAAAGTGAAACTGGTTTTAGAGTGCTGGTTTCAAGATCTTGAAAAACAATGATTGTAAGCTTCAGAAAAACACGGGAAACCTTGTGAGAATATTATCCACAGCGCAAATTACGTTCGATAGCATAAGTGAACTTCACAAATGTCCGGGTTGTTTAAGTAAGAATAAAGATAATCTGAGTCTCTCGTATTAGCCATATACGTTTGTCATGGCTGTCATTAAAACCATGGTTAAAGTGATGAAACGGAGGACAACAGATTTTACACTGAAAACCTTAGTGAACGGCTACACCTATTAACTCGAAATGTCCCCCAGAATGTTGCGCAGGCAATTTGTGCTCCCTTGTCAGTGGTTCATCAAACATCGCGCGGTGATCTGGTCCTGATAGACGGGCGCGTTCTTATAATCTTAATGATATTTATCTCATGCCCCTCGCAGTTACTGAAGGTGTCTTCTAAAACAGACTGCCGGGAGCAAATAGACAACTGCCGAAGATTTACACGATACGTTTCCGGCTGACCGCATAGGGAAGAGGAAATTATGTGGCTAGTTGCATTCTGCTGTTTAACCATATGCGTTTAATTTTTTCCATGTGTGAAACTTGGACCTCTCGAGCACAATAGGATACAACATGTGTTCAGCGTACATTTCATTTTTATAAACAATTCACCTGAGATGTGTTGATGGCCTGGAATAGTGGTGGTGTTGTTCGCCGCTCGGTTTGCTGAACTAGACATTCAGATGTTCGCCGAGCCTGGCATTTAGGTTGCAAACGTTTCATCACCAACGAGGTGACAGAGTCAGAGAACAAGTGTTTCAGCGTATAGGCTTGAGCGAGTAGTTTAGAGATTTTTTCGTACTTTCAACGAAATGCGTGATAGCAGAGAATAAAAACGAACCGCTTTAGCTTAAGCAACGATCTGACTGCTAACAATGATACTCCTCAAAAATACATTTGTTAGTATGAGCACTGTAGTGTGCATACGCTACGGGCTTTCTTGACCTACGACCATACTAGTCTGGAAAGCACAACCAGTACTAAGCATTTTGATAACTGGGAGGTCAAAATATACGCCAAAATTAATTAGACAAAGTTGGACAGTTCACAACGAATCACTAAGCTGATGCCAGTTGTGATGGATAGCTAAAAGCGATATACTGCGCACGGTAGTACCATCGTGGTATAAGCTTCGATGAAAATGTGAACACAGATAGACTGAATGGAATGGATCGGTGCACAGGCATGCGAACAACATGGGTATTCAACTTACTGTGAAACTTTGTCGGGATGCGGCATACTGACTATCGTGGACGCTGCATGAGCCTCGCACTGGTTGTATACTGGAATGGCAATGATGGGGATGAGAGTAGTTGGTTCCTGAGTTCCGTGAATCGAACCCTTGAGCAAGCGCCGCATCATCGACTAACATCAACCCCATGGTATTGGTTCTGTGTTGGTGCTGATCCGCATGTAAGTCACTGAAGCTTTGCATACCCATTGAATTAGCCACTTGTGAATCGGAAGGGATCGGTGAAGTGGATGTGAAACTGAGACAGACTGAAGAAGGCGTTCCCCCGTGTTGTGAGCCAGACGAATGAGCTAGTTGCTGTCGTTGAGCAAGTCTTAATGTAGCCGTATCCGAGCCGGTAGTTGAAGCGATTCGACTGAGTGGAGCATACATAGGCATTCGCAGAGTGACTGATTGGTTCGAGTCTACAGGCGACGTATCCACGCTCTGTTCGGTGAAGTAGCCCAGCGGTTCCCCAACTGGATAGCAGACCGCAGTCCCCTGGGATGTCAATCCAGCCCAGCCTAATACGTGTGTAGCGCTGTCTAGACTACCGTTTGCTGCTCCCATATAAGTCAATGTTGCGGTCGAAGGATGTAGATGAGGATAACCCAATTTCAATATATCTAAATCTGACGGTGTTGGACTGATACCCATCATGTATCCAGTACCGTCTATCGGATAGCCATACTCGTGTTTTAGCGGAAAATGTACGCCCTCCGCACCATCCCCGGCGTCTCGGCTTCGGCGAGAGCCATTCGCCCGAACGTGGTCGAGACCAGAAACCTGGCCGGAACGAAGAGAAGTCGAACGCCGACGGACACAAATGATAGCAATGACCAAACAGATGGATATCAGCCCCGTCACTGCGACCATGACCACAATGATCATAAAGTTCAGTCCAGGACTAATGGCTGTATCCGATGTGAACACATTAACCTAAAACCAATCAGAGGTGGAACATGATTGGATGTAGGCTAATTATAAAAGACGCTGTAAACAATAATCACAAAAGGTTAGCTCAATCGACAAAAACAAACCAACTTCTCAATCTGGTGCTGTGCGCACGAACAAATCAACGGCACTTATCATTAATACATGGCCTCATTCAGAGACTCGAACACACGGATTACCTAGAACCGATGAGATACTTCAGTCGCGTCAATAACAGGCACTGGATCTAACACAAGCGATTCGTAAACGATTGGAACGAGTTTAAATCCCGTCTCGTTTGCAGGACAGTCAAAGCAAAGGCAGAATTCGGTATTAAATCTCTATGGTTAAACCTTAATGACAGACCATGCTCATGTCATTGAGTCTATTGCTTCTTTTGTATCCACCAAACCGGATAATAGACATGAGGTATGAGTTTTTTTAAGTAGTTGAATTTCCAACTCTCGTGGAGCAGAACAACACTAATTCCAGGCCTGTCCAATGGTGCTCAATTTGTACCCTAGTTGAAAGTTAATCATGAATCAAGGAAAGGCTTACACAACAAACAATGTTAGACAGCAGAATCTTTTACTTACTTCAATCGATAATAACAATACCACATACTGTTCTGTGCCCCACTATCCAACGGACCACCGAATCATATTAGCTAGTGCCCATGTTGAATAGTCATCCACTAGAAGCTCGCCTTGGCTTCACAGCAAACGGTGACATGTCAGTTTAAAAAGTTGTCAGGCGGTGTGAAGTTCCCCTCTGATACAACAAAACACAGTGCCACAATGACAAGCCTAGAAAAAACTAGCAGTAATTAGCTGAACCAAAAAATGCTGTGTTCAAAACACCACCACGTTGAAATTGAACGCGATCACAGAGTCACCCAATGCCCAGAGTTTTTAGTACACCAGGCTGACAGGTGAAATTGTAATATGCCATCTGCCAAACACATGCCCCTTATTAGAATATGACAAACGTCCGCTACTGATGTTATTGACGTTTTTAATGTACTATATTAGTTACGATAGCCCCGTGGATTAATTCAGATATCAACAGCACTTGTATATCTGGTGAATGAAAACAGCCAGGAATTCGATTATGTTTCCGGCGAACTCTGACCATCAACTGGACACTGATTGTGCCACCTTACTTTGTAAAATTTGGAATGAACCTGAAACAATTCATCACGTGAAACAAGCGCAATGCCCCGAGATCAGACATGCATGGCCTTGATGAAAGTAGTAGGCTGAAGGGACCATAGCTTCAGCAGGCCACCACAAAACATTATATAGGGCAGATGAAATTGTGTGAATTTCACTTTAGTGGTGGAACTCTTCTACTTACAATAATGCACATTTTCAATATGGATCGGAAGACCGACAGTAAGACTGATCACTGAATAAACCACCCGCTATGGCGGTTAGGGCAAACCACCACAGCAAACAGACTGTGTCACCTTCCCCTTATGACGGCGTGGGCTGATAATTCAGAGACACGTCACATAGATGTTTTAGCTATAAAAAAATGTTTGTGAAGGATATGAAGGTGTCATATCTTTTGCGCTCGTTTTCGACACTACCGCAGCCGAGTGGTACTTAGTACTCTTATCATAGTTAGTCAAAGAACTCCGGTCTGTACCTTACCTTGATTCATCTCCTCGAAACTAGCAGGTAGTCTACCGCGTTTGCTTCTAAATCGACGTTGCGTACATATACAGCCGAATTGTGATGACCGTTCAACCCGTCATAACCAGGGGTGGGTGTGATTGACTTTGGGGGCAATGCGAGACATTCACGTGACCAGCTTTTGGCGCACGAGGCAGAAATGCTGCACTGAGACGTAGAGAAGCGCGGTCCACCATTACACGATGAAGTTGGAAAAGCACATATTTGACCACAACACTTATTGGAACAGCCAGCCGATGACAGAATAAAGAACAACCTTATGTTATTTATGCTCAAAAGAGTGGAAGGGGGTACTTCATGGTAGGTAGCGTAGACATGTTGCCTATCAGGCAGAGTAGTGTAATACGTAAGCTATCCACAAATGTGATGCACATAGGGCCATCTGCTTTTAGACTGAGAGAACAGACTTTTCTGCTGTATAGCACCTATGCATACCCGACCATCGTCTTCTGCTAACATGTGACAGCCACGTCCAGTCAGTTACCATCCGCGTCCACGCCTCTCATTTATGCACAGAGCGACAGTTGCCTCAACTTGGTGAATGACCGCTACATGGGTGCAACAGACACAAAAGGTCTGTCAAAATCAATGACCATGTACTGATGACCCCATCGCGGCACAATCGTCAAACCGAAACCCGGTCGCATACAGAACACACGCTCCAACACTGTCAGCAAAATGACACACGAATCAACAGAGGTGCGGAGTACCGACGAGCCTAAAAACGGTGTAGCAGTAATTCAACGTCTACGTTTACTCATAAGACGTCGATACATTTAGGTCCGCAGCTTACGCAGTAAATTTCTGTAGCTGCCCTGTTACGCATACCAGACAATCAGAAAGAGCACTACGCAAGTGAAGATTATGGGGTAAATTAGTAGAACCCATGCATTCTATTGGTAGATTGTCCACACACCGCGTNTTACGCATACCAGACAATCAGAAAGAGCACTACGCAAGTGAAGATTATGGGGTAAATTAGTAGAACCCATGCATTCTATTGGTAGATTGTCCACACACCGCGTGTTAAACACACATACGCGTGCGAGGTGATGACTACCTCATTTGAAGCTTGCACAATGTGAATTTTCTGATTTAAATCGCTTGATAAAGGCTCTCCGAGAGGGTCGAAACGTTTCGAAACCGATAACTCTTTGGTTTTTAACTCGTGGCATAACCAAGGATTTATTCAAATTAGTAGATGTTCACTGTTGTCGCAACAATGTGTGTTAATACAGACTTCGATGATCTCGGTGCAACAATACGAAGCAATCGATGTCCATGCAGAACTAGATGTCCAGTCATACAGTTTACTTCGATAAATCGTCGTGGTAATTTGCCTTCAAGGTCTCAATGAAAACGCCTGGTTTTGGTAGGAATCGAATCCACTGTAGAATTGATGTGTTCGTTACGGGATTGTGCTTGGGACAGCGATTGTTCACGATTTCGTTTACCCAGTCAGGTCAACGCGATTTGCGGACTTTATCATTGGATTAAAGCCAGAACGTATGTGAACACTAATCACTTTATGGTCTATTCGTTTTTCACCCCCACTCTGTTCAGGGTGTCAGGCTTTGGTTGGCAGGAACGTACAGTTACAAGCATGGCCGCAGAATCTGTCGTGTGCAATCCAGTCCTGTTTTAACGACCTTGTTATTTTCCGATCTCCAATGAAAATCGAAAATCAAAAAATATTTTCGAGTCCGACACACTTGTGCACTGTAGGCATACTGAGTGGAGGCACCTGTCGTGAGGCTGACAGGTGAAGTGTGGACAGGAAGCATCACAGATGGTAGATGAAAGTGTGGACAAGATGGTTCACTGAACGAAGGAGATAAACGACAGGAAGCTTCTAATGTTCGACCGAAACCGTTGGCCATGCATCAAGACCACATTCTGAGACATTACAATCTAAGTCACAGCGATCAGTTGCTGGTAACAGACACTGTAGTATTGTAAAAACTCGTCATGCGGTTAGCATGAAACACTGATTTATCGCGAGGTCATGTTGATGTAACCGATACCGCACTGAAACCCAGTTCATTCCACCGCATATTTGATTCCATTTGAAAGGGTCACCCAAATGTTATTCAAATGTGACTGCATCATATTCCGATCACTTGTGCATCATTTTGCAATATGCAAATGTCAGCGATTTACACGCACAATTCACAGTCGTCCACACTGAATCCACTAATGACATTCATGGCCCTCAGACCCACCTACCCACATCGTTGTGACCGGATGACATTGGGGGCCAGCTGTTCGGACAATGATGCGCAATGATGCGCCGGCTGTCAAATGTCAGCAGCAGGTGGTGCGGCACAACGAGCAGAACTGTCGAATGGCACAGAGCGACACACCGCAACAGGAGACCAGGCACATAATGAACCTTAGTATTCAAGACAGCTGCGCCGCAGAACCAGGACAATATCCAGCCCCACCGAGGGAGAGAATGAGAGCACGACAGAGGTACACGGTGCGCGGTTCAAGTTGTACATAATTAATTAGCAACTCTTTCTTATGTAGTCTACAAAGCATGCAAGGGGGTTGGGTAAATTAACGGACGGGTGTATTCGGACCTATAACAGAAACATCTGTCGCCTACGTCATGGCTGGGGGTCCATGACGTTGCCAGCTGACCTTTGAAATGCCTAAATTCATTCAAACCGAAGTAGGTCAGTCTACCAGTCGGTCACTGTAGCTGTGGTGATACTACAGAGATTGGCGTACGTGTGGTAACGTGGAACGCGTTACGAAGTCTTGATTATTTAAATTAACAGGGCACGGAAACTGTCACTGAACCCACAGATGGAACAAATTGAAAGAGAACTGGCTGTGGAATGATGCAGAAGAGCGACTCGAGGCTTGAGTGTTTCTCTGTACATGCAAGCGTATGTACTAACTAGCACACCACAAGCGCCTCCGCTGACAAACCCACTCGTACCTAATGTACTGTTTGCGTCAACTGATAGACACTATTTTTGACTTGTAAGTGGCACGCCGATTAACAACCTACTTAGGCAGTCATAACGGATGAGGCTGACATCTACGCACTGTTTCATCTAGACTATTGCAAATATGCGTACACGACAAGCACTTGACCTTGAGATTGCTCAGTGATAACGCAGCTGACTGCCAGATATAACGTTATAGGCATGGGCTCCGGTCACCACCTACGTCCGCTCCTAGTTTTTGGCAATTTGGTTGTAACAGTCAATGTGGATTTAACCCGTTATGGTAGCAAACATCATCCAATGTGTAAGATGAAAATGATAGTTTGTAGTTTGTCACAAAAGTTTATTTGTTGTCATTACCTGTTTTCCTCAAAACCACTCTCACTAGACAGTCCGGATCAACCAGGCTAGTGAAACTGCGATCGTGGCTCGGTAAAAACCCAAACCTAAACCAATAAAAACCCCGAGTTCCGCTGATCGCAATTAGATTTCACAAGTTGAGATACGAGAAATTCACCGGGAATATTACAACTGACAGCCAACATCATTCCTTCTAACTGGCAATGCATCTCTTGTTCCTGGTCACCGTGACGGTGAACATTAATTAGCTCACGGACACACACGGAGGGAGAGACGCGAGTGAACAAGCTTTGTGTGCACTCATCTGTCAAATGGGATGCGGTAGGGTTCTCCAAAGCAGGATTCATGAGAGAAAAAAGGGGTAAATAATGGAAACGAAACAATATAATGAATCCCCGAGTGTCGATGCATGTCAATTTCGCTACCCAAAGTTGAAAGAACCCAGTTAGAACATTCAAAACCCTCAACAGGCATGCTTTTGAACTGTCGACTGACAGCTGTTGTAGCTACCTGACAAAAATTACCCCCAAATCTACAGAGCCGATTTCGTTTCGCTGTAGGGACGTCTGGGAGAGATCGTAACCGAGAGTACAGCTAACCATAGTCGACAGCTTTCATAGTTAACTCAGTTTGATAGGTGGACAAGGAACGAACACATGTTTAGACATGCAGCTCAAGAAAAAGAGCCCCGACAAACACTAACACCAATGCCCAAAGAGTGAACGCTGAGAGGATGTGGTGAACAATGCGTGTCCAGCAGAAGTAAGGCTGCATCACAAGAAACTAGAAATGGGACCGGTGAACTGATGAACAAGTACACGGGTTACCAATGCAGATCGCAGTAGTTTCACAAGAAAACACGCACGAAGTTGAGCTTCGACACCTGAACTTCGAACTCAGTGGGAATGCACACCGTACAGCGGCAAAATGAGTGAGTTCACTTACTTGCAGCCACGTTTCTGTGGTTTGCTGAGGATGTCCTTGATCTGAGGCTCGGAGTCGAAGCCGGTAAATGCCAGGAAGTAACGGGCTGGGTTTCCTAGTATCGGTCTGCTTGTTTCCACCTTCATCCGTCCCGCTGATAGGATATCCCTGAGCAATTGCAACATCTCCAGTTATGTTGTCAACCTAGTAGGGAACGAAACGACATATTACGCCAAAGTAAGCATGAATACATAATGATGAAGTTAATTCAAATGCGATTCAAACAACAAGTCAGTTGGCCAGTAGTTTGTGGGTTTTCTGAAGCTCCAAACACCGCAGGATATACTAAAAAGTGCTCAACGCTAAGGTCAAAAAATGTGCTCTATAAGATGCAACCTAAGTATTTAACGAGTGTCATTTATTTCGTCCGCATCAGTGGTTGTTCAGCAAAGCAGTGCCTTATCCTATGGGATCGCGCACACCGATCGTGTATACCTTACCTGCGATAAAAGCTATACGACTACCCAATTTTTAGCAAGATAATCTCTGTAATCGCGTTGATAAAAAATTATATTTGGTAACAAACCAGCAAAGGCAATTTGGAAGCTATGGGCTGAAATTTGTTTGGATTAGTTTTGCAAACATAAAAAGGGCAGCTGAGAAGAATACTTACAGTCACTTTATAAGTCGTAATTCCGTGAAAGAAAAAACGCCAGCTGTTTACATCATTTTGATTTGGAACGTCAGTGGGCACACACAACAAGAAACTATAGTCCCTTTGAACTCACACCTATTTCTGTTTGTTTAAGAAAAACTGCCATTCGGGCTGTACACCTTAACAAATCGGTGTACTTAGTAAGCTAAGGAGAAACAAAGCTTTCTTAAGAGTCGAAAACAGAATGGCAGGTTGCTCAGCTCAAAGACTCGACTCGTGGAAGAAACATTCATGCCATGTGGATATACGACGCATGAATCCTGGGGGTTGGTTCGATGGAAAAGTTCAATTTTCACCCTAATTACGGAGGTGAAGGATAACAGAGTTCCTGTTCTGCAATAAGAGTCAGTCAGCATTTTTATACCAGCTAATACGACCAGTTACCTGACTGCAAAAGCCTAGGATGTTCCCAGTACGACCAGCGAGTGTGTGTGGTTAATATGCATACACTGCAGCACAGTCCGTCTTTTCGAAACTCATGTCACTGTCTCCGTGTCTCAGGTCTGTTCAACTTGACAATACTCTTATTACCACTGACAATCGTGAATTGAAAGCAAACCACATTCAGACCATTGAGAAGCGATGATGTATGAGTTGTTGATTCAGTGAAATGATTCTACACAGGTTCTCGTACATCGACCGTGGAGCGTTTTGTTTAGAGTCTGTTGCACAGTACTGGTGGAAGCACTGAATTTAAGCGTACATTTGATTTCCGAAGCATTTCTTGTCGTACTGGAAGCCAGTCAAAGTATTCTCGTCACTCCGTTTTGACGTGCTAAATAGCGTATAGCATTGACGCTGAATCTATGGGATCGTTTGATAATCTGCAGTGCACTTGACCGCATCTGCTGTAATGTTGCAAGCACCCTTCTTCCTAACTCGGTCAACTCGCTGTGACATGACTAAGACAGAACAAATGCAAGCTGAAAAGCCAACCACAATCAGGTTGGTCACGTGGCAACCTTTTCGCATTCGGACCGCCCACAAGGTAGCCGAGCAGCTGTGTAATGCTGACTAGATAATGCGGCATATCTGATTTGCAAGGTCCTTGAAAACAATGTGAACGACTGATGTTGCGCAAAACCTTCAGCTTGAACACATCAGGACCAGTTGACGTGGCTGTGTGATTCTGCTGCGGGGTACACCCATGTTCTGTACGGATTAGGTCACCGTGTTCAAACGCATCCAATGAGCCAACAGCCTTCTCAGAACTACCTTCATAATTCGAAAAATGACTACTTATCATCCGAGTTCAGTCGGTTTGTTGTCGCAATCACGGTATCCATGACGTCACGTCAATCAGGCGAACCGACAATAAAACAAGCGTTGTGTGGCAAGTCAAACACATCCCCCCAGCTCATGGTGCAGAGTACTGGAACCCGAAGAGTGAAACAGAGCAAACGATGGCAAGTTCATGGATATCGAGTCATTTGATAGGTCCGATGTGCCAAAGAAAAGGGAAGTCAAAATCGGTAGTGTGGAACTTGCTGACATTCATAATCCTAATGTGTGGTTCTTGAAGGTTCTGTGCACTTCGGGAATTCACTCTACTAATGAGCCTGTTTACAACTTGCAGCTTGTCATTCGTTTTACGTACGATATGCCCGTAATTAACCACTGAACCAATGCCTGGCCATCGGCGCCAGAAATGTGTGTGAATGACCTTGCACACTAGATACGCCTCACGTGACGCACTACCACTTCGAACTGTTGTGCTGAGACCCGAAGGCACACGCCGAGAAGTGTCTCTTTGCCATCGAAGTGACCGCTTCCACGTACTCGAATGGACACTTGTAACACTGGCCGTCAGCCGTGCGCGAATGAATGTGTATACGTCGATTAGCAGCACGTCAAAAATGATGATACCTGTGGTCAACTTAGGTCGAGATTGTCCCACAATCCTTAAATGTGAAATATAAACCAACAGCACAGTGTTAAGTTAATTCCTGTATGGAGGAAACCATATACTTAAACGGAAGCAGAGAATAGCGCATGTGAAATAGGACTGTATATAAATGGCCAGACAAACTGTTACTTGCCGCAATCCAGTTGCTCTAAGCGGAACGAAAACAGGCAGAACCATAGTACGTCTCGCGAGATTCATGAATTTCGTTGGTGAATATACTACAACCAGCAAGTTGAGTAGGCTCAAATCCCATCAGAAAATATGCAAATATAGTATTTTTCAGATGTAATTTAGCCTCTTATGTTCAATTTAAGCTAGTAGTCAACTATTTTTAGTGTTGGCATCGTTCTTCAGCACTTGGTCACAGTTCTTCAGCCAACGACTGGTCAACGAATGAAGCTTAGGCCAGCTGCCTTGGATGTAGCTGCCAATCTGACGCACGCAAACTGTCCACCTAATCAACAGTTTTCGTCACTGTACAAAGCTATACAGGCTAGCTAAACGTGGAAGCAGATTCATCAGGATACCTCATTCTTTACTTACATCATGCTCACGATTCGCGCCACAGACAATCATCCCAAAATGCTCAGCGCATGTGTCCACTCATTCCACAAAATCCTATGTGACAGCTGATGCTGTCTCAAAAAAAAGATGACCATGGGGAAAAGGTAGACGACAGAATACGCAGAAAAACTATCAGAGACTGGTAAACCATCATGACAAAGTCATAATTGAGCATCAACTCTCCGTAGCGCTCAAAACAGGAGGGTGGCTACAACTCGTTATATTCAATAAATTAAGGCAAACTTACAGAAATGGTCTTATTTATATCAGGAGAAGAACAGAAACGATGAAGAGTCACAACAAGTACGACGGAATAATAACGAGCGAACGAATCTTTTAGAGCAAACTATTATAATTCACTACCTAACTCTACCTTACATGAGGAAGGAGTTACTGAAGAACGGTGTAACAGATGCTCCATATATCTATCGTGAAACACATTTTGCAATGTGGTTGTGTAGAGTAGGCTCCCGACAGAATCCAACAGTTCTCGTCGTCAGCAGCTCGTACACTACATTTTCTCTCAGCAAGGAATCCGAAAAGGTACCGTAGTGAAGGGCGAATTCTGTTACGGTGTGAAGTTTGACGCTGAAAACGACTATACAGTCACCAAACCGGTTAAGCAGCCTCATTAATCTCGTTCGTAGAACTAATGGGTTAAGTATGTAGGAGTTGAGGCGTGTCTGACAGACTAACATGATCACACTGCACACAAGTGATAAATGGATGGCAGAAATGGAGACCGGACAACGATCGAGGAAGTCCTCTGCCGAACCTAGGCTTGGTATGATTAGAGAACATTAACACAATGTTTGTTTGCGAAATCAAGACTGTCACAGTGATGTCTGATTTCCTAGCGCGCGACTGTGGACTGGAGAATCGGTTACTTCAGTTTAGGCCAAGAGATCTCAACACTATCCAGCCCACAATTTACTTGGTATATAGTATGACAACGAGATTCTTGTAGTATGACTGAAAAAACTTCACGTGATGTGTGTACAGTGCGGTTGTCTCCACACTCGGCAGTGCCCTCGATACAGCTAAGTAGGTCCCATGCAAAAGTTAAACGAAGTTATGCAGCCGTCAGAGAATCCATCTGGTTTTACCGAAACTGCACGACGTTAAACAAAATCTCATGCACGAATTGGCCATTTAAACTTTCGAGTTTGTACTGTCGTATACCACTTAACTGGAGAAGTTAGCAAAGTGAATAATTCATGATGAATCATCAGAACGAACAAATCTCCTCTATGCTACTCCAAATAAATCATGTCTGCAACTACAAGTCTGTTGTGAACTGAAACATGCAAATGTCACCGAAAATGTAATACGTTTTTGGCAGATGAGGCAAAATACTGAATTGTCTGAGAAATTTTTTTAAAAAAAACGAGGTTCTTTAGGACCACATGTGCCAGAACAGACACAGAGGATTGAACAGATGATCATAGATTAAAAACGAGAAGACCATAGGAACTCTGCATCCCTGATGATGCTACATTGTATTTTCCCATATTAACCGAAAGCTGTATGTGTTTCGCCTAAAATGGTTTGCATGGCTGTTAAGCTTTTTTTAATTGTGAAACCAAGAGAGCAAGTAAAATTGGCCAGATGTAACTGAGGAAAAAAGCAAACATGAACCAAGCCAAGTTGTTGCTTTATTGCTGGGAGGCCCCATCTCTCAAAAAGGTAGACAAAACATATCGCACAACACTGTTCGACCCAGAGTTGACAGTATCATTATTTTTGAGATTACAAAACACCGACAGGTAGAATCAAACATCAGAAGCCGAAACATTCCGGCACACAGTTCTTAAAGCAAATTCAGTGTCTTGTGAACAATTCTGTTTTATCCAATTTACCGATCAGATGTACACGGTCGGACGCCTATGTTTCAACCTTGTCTGAACTGCACTCCTGAGTTTGCTCGTTGTTGGTCGGACAAACTAGTTCCTTCTAGCGCCACAACTGGACACACAATCGTTGCGTCTCAATCGTCCTCTATCCTGACTGACTGGCGTGCTATCCGCCAGGTTAAATATCCATCGCTGCCCCATTGTGGACCCGGACATAAAATTCGGAGTCCAAACCTTACATAAAAACCTTACATAAAAAAACCTTACATAAAAACAAACCTCCTGGCCGAGTCGGGTTGACGAACGGTCTCAACATGTCACGGCCCGACCCGCTGTCAGAGGGGTGTACGCGCGTTTCAGGTAAAGTCGCACGACCCCACCGACCCAGTGTTCTGGCCACCGCCGCCCAGGATCGACAACACCGGGCTGACGATAAACGTCTCCATAGTTGTTCCGCCGATGAGTGCAGTTGGACAAACTGAAGATCGATATTTCCTTGTGCTGCCACAACTCTCTCATCAAACTACGGACAATAAAAAGTTGTACCCACAAACGACAGGTTTGCAAATTGCCGGAAGTGATCGAAAATTAACGGTTGTCCATGGAATCTGAGACATCTAATGTTCTGTTTACCGAGCCATTTTGAACATTGACGTGACGTTTTATAACCGTATTGCCAAAACGTTATGTTAATTGGTCTATCTCGGTTTTTCGGTCTTGTTATTGAGCCGTGCCGTCTCACGTCCTGTTATCGTATGATTTATCCAAACCATCCATATAGGGGTGACATGACGAAGGCAACTTGCAGCGTTACCGGGGTCTGTGTGGACAGCTTGTTCAACAGTATTGTACAGGTTGAAGTACTTTGCCCTCTGGAAACCTGCATTGTCTTGAAAAACGACATGCGCAAAGTGGTCTGGAATAACTATCATGCCGGGACCAGATTGCACCAAACAGACAGTGCGTTGTTTTAAGAGAAGTAACTACCGATAGAGACCACTTTTACAATTTACAAATGAACAATACGTAGCATGTATAGATTACTGGACATCGTTAGCCAGAACTGGTTACGTGTTGTGGATGTGCGATTGTCGATGCCGTTTACAGCGTTATATGAGACGATTCGTACAGTCCGCGTGACAAATATTCGGTCATACTTCTCAACGGCAAGCCTTTTGGTTTGGACCCCGGATTGTGTATTCGGGCCCATACTGAGTCAGCGATCTGTGTACTCTGAGCCCCTGTGGTCTAGTTGTTGACTCGTTCTCAGTAGACGTTGGTGCTCACATGTCCACCCTCTTGAGTTGAGAATCAAGCTGTGTATTCCAGCGTATAGTAGTAGTAAGGAAGACTTGATCTTCATTCACCGAAAAGATGAAAATTTGGTATTATCATACGGAGGACTCCAACAAGCAAACACCTTTTTTTAAATTGTTCTTTTGAGATCTGATGCGGTGAGGACACGACAATGACGCGTTAATATAAGGGAGTGAGGTACGTGGGATGATGGACGCTCCCTAAGTTGATGTACAAAGCAAGTTAAACAAAAAAACCCGGTAGGTGAATCTGATGAACAACAGGACAAGTAGTGTTCGGAGGATCGAAGCATCCAAAATCGCCAATTCATTGCAAGCACCCAAATACTTTGATATAATGTGATAACGTAAGGATGAGCGGTGAATACGATCAACTGTGGACAAAAGGTCACATAACTCGATCGTAGTATCTAGTCTCATATGACCCGCGTAAACACATGGTAAGAAGTACACTCAGTGAGCAAGGATGCGAGTGTGTAAAGAATTTACAGCCAGCTTCTAGGAGTTCATGGTGCTTCTAGTCGCTTGACATATGACGTCAGATACCAAACTTGAACACATACGGAAACACGTTCAACTTAGACGCAAGAAAGACGCCTGAATAGCTTGCATAGTAAAAACGAGGTAACTGAGCGTCCTCCAGGTGAATGGTAACAGACCCGAGGTCAAAATCGATAAACCGGTTGTTCCTGAATAGTGGAAACAGCGCATCCCCATATTTTTCAGGATTGAGAAGTAAGTGTCGGAATGAAAGCTGACGAAAAAATACTGCGAAAGAAAACATTTACAAACTAAAAGTTGATTTGAGTTCTTTGGGGTTTGTCTCAAAGTACTATCGTCTGTACATTTTATCAGAACTGTACTATTTTCAGAAGGTGTGTTAGAAATACACAGTAAGCGATGGACAGAAAAAAAGGGTGTGAGCGGTTTGCTATCAACGTGTGTTGGAAGTTACTGCCGAAAAACAGTCAACCAGTGGTAAGGCGAGCACGGACCACCGATAGACATGTAGAGTTCCATGTACCGTACTGAATGCGCTACCCTAATCCAGAAACGCTCTGTAGTCACCCATGTTCTTGGTATGTAAAAGAGACAAACTAAAGTGTACCGACGTAGAAAGGACATCATGGGTTGAACGAGTGGTAGAGTACAAAGAAAACTGTTATCGCTGAGCTCTGTATCAACTGACAACCTCACAAATAAAAATTTCGCTAAAATCTGAAGACTAAAGAAGAACGGGCAATCGGCGGACACCATAAACAATACGGCCACTCGCACGTTTCCAATGGAAGGATCGAACGAGTGGTGTACTAAGACAAAGCTGTCGTGTGCTAATTACTATTTATCGATGGCTAAGGCTTCCCTGCTATATCGTCACAACATCCAGAACAAGGTCAAAAATATGAGCCTAAGCATACATTTCACTGTGGCCCTGACTCCAAGCGTCATTCAACAAGTCGAGTCACATGAAGAGCGACTGTCGTCTGGTTGTCCATGCATAGGCAGGGAAATTATTTATGATCTGTAGAGTTGGTGATCAGCGCAGGCGTCTATCGCAGACGTGAGTTTAGTAACTTACGGCTGGGATAAAACTGAGGCCAAAGTAGTACCGGATTACTACAGAACGCTAAGAATGTGTACATACAACTAGCTGGATCAGTACAGTTGAACATGCGGGCGTTGACATCGAATGGTAATTTACCATTAACATAAGAACATGGATGAACGAAGATTTACCAGTAGAATAGCAACGGAATAGCTGATGGATGCGACAGGAAAGATTAGTTCGGCTGTTACGACCTGATGAAAACTTCAATTGTTTCGGCCCAAACAGTTTATGTCATGTGGCGCACGTCGTTGTAAAAGAGATAGGTCGAGTCGTTTAAGGCACTTAACAGGCATCGTGTAGACAAGTATGTAATTTAATTTGCTTTCGTCCCACTTCCTCCAACCGTATACACCATAGGATGCTTTGATACTACGTGATACACCAGACTGGATGCCGTCAGGTTGCTGAAGCCTACACAAGAAAGATCACAATCACTGGGGCTCGAAATTGTACGTGTGTTAGCGGCCGTCGTGTCACGTGACTATTGTGGGTTCATCACATAATAAAAATGAATATGAAAGGACCACTTTCACACATTAACACAACTCGAGTGTAGAATGCATTGGCATGAGGGTTAGCAGAAGGCCGCCATATTTTACGGAAATTCTATGAACAATGAGGAGGCAGATGAAAGATTTTACGCAGCAAAATACCGCATCCATATAAGTATACAACGGATCCACCTACATGAGTGATTGAATCAGCATATTGAACCGGCATATATGCCGGACTCAAAATCGTTCACCGAACTCAACACAACCTCATTTAGCTCGGCATATTGACCGATGAATGAGCTCTTCATTTCGCTTCATTATAGACCTTTCAGCAAGAATGTGGGCCCCCTGCATCAGCCCGAACTCATCAATCTATGGTGACCGGAATTACATATTGTCGTACAGAACGCTGAAAGAATATTTGCGTGAAGAACAGTAAGGGCAAGTGGAAAAGTCACTGGTTTGCGCCGTAAGCGATCGGTATCCAGAAGCGCGTACATACACCATGGCGTAGAGAGTCCAGAATAAGAACGAAGGCTTTTTTATACCTAGTCCGCACCAGAAGAAAAGCCTTAACTACTTATGTTCAGTGTTTGTCTACCAGCGTGCTGAAATGAGTAAGAGCTATTTATTCCCAAGACACCTTGACTTAAACAGCGATGTTTGAAATGACAGAACTCAAACCAACATCCGCATGGGCTTTGTTAAGATCGAGCAATTCGAAGCCTGTGGAACTGGTATATTGTAGAAAACCAGATTACCACCAAGGCTATATCTAAACATACTGACACAATTGGGAGTTTCCAAAGGCTGAAGTGTTGGCTGTCGCCTAATTGATTCATACATGCGGTTTCGAACTAAATAAGTCGCAAATACCTTATACCGGAACAGTGATGCAACGGATAATTCGACATTTTTGTCCAATCTCTGGGTTTGAATGGATGTTCACTATGTGCTACTAACGAACGTGATCTGGAGTACACTAGTTAGTTAACAAACATCGTACCAACCGGTGGAGAATGTTGGCGTTCAACACCGATTTCCATATTAGCGACGGCATTGACAAAAGAAGTCAAAACGACTACAGCTTGTCTAGTAATCCACTGTAACTCATTGTACAGGGGTACCGTGTAGCAAAAGGCATTTAGGCATATCAGACCGTAAATGGTCAATGAAGTTCCAGAGTGCACACAAATGGTTCAGAATAAGCGTTAATAAATATGAACACCTATAATGTTTGAAATTTTCAGCGAGAAACGTAGTGTTATATCCCTATCAGCGACGGTGCCTCCAAATCGGACCGGCATGTGCCAAATACGAATTCGAGGTTAGCCGAGACCATACACACACGCAGTACACCATACCTGTGAATAGACGAAACATAAAGATTGTTTGAAAGACAGACAGAAATGGTAAGTGGCACCACCGATCCACGTGATGTTTATGCCAGTGTGTGTGTACAGTAGGTGTGACACAGCAAACAGTAAACACCTTCACACGGTTACCGGATTGTTTATTTGTTTAAAACAGAAAGTGTGGAGCCATCGTAACTAAAATGCGTCCAGATGGGATCAGGTACATCCCCATAGGATAGTCTCGTCTAAATGTCTGTCGATCTGGTTGCAATGGAAACAAAATTGTCAATGATCCAATCACTAACCGATCAATCAAGCAGGATTTTCGACAGAATAGCACAGCCCCAATGTTTACATTTATGGCAATTCACGAATTGCTCAACTTACTTGGAACACCGTGCGCCGGAGAGGATCAATCAATGTGTACGTGACGCGACCATTCTCACCAGCGTCCGAATCGGTGGCGTGTACGCGAGCGATCACATGTCCTGCAGGCAAATCGGCAGTGATATTCACCTCTTTGTCCTGATCGTGCGGATAACGCCAACTCGGTTTGTTGTCGTTCTCGTCTAGCACCGCGACTGTTACATTTAGGCTAGCACACAGTGGCGTTTGCGGAGCGGAATCGCACGCAACCAACTCCAACGTGTATGCATTGGTCGTCTCTCGATCGAGCATTTCCATCGTCTGAATGCGACCGTCTGCGTCCACTTGAAATAGGTCAGGCGCGGGCATTCCATTGGAAATTTTCCACACCTGACGCAAACTGAACCGTACCTGAAGCAGTTGAAATAAGACTGAGAAATTGAAAACGGTCAGAACAAAACAAACTTTTTTCGGGAGCACTAGTGTCTGCGACGTCCGAAACAAAAATGATAAATGAGAGATCGTTCTAGCTTGTCAGCAGCCTGACTTTCACATGTTCAAAACAAAACAAATCATCTCGGGGACATGGGAGGCAATACAACCACCATTGCATAGATTTTACGAAGTAGGGTAAGCTAAGTGGTATATGATTACCGTCTTAAATTTTCTGGTTTCGAAAGTCCTGATGTGTTTTAGAAATTTACCTCTATCTCTTCACAACTGAGTCTAAAGCAATATTAAATGAATAAGAAATTTGTTCGACGCGTGGATGAGGTGTAGAGTTTACGTTTAACTTCAAAAAGCCATTCCACCCAAAGGAGACTTATGAGGGAAAAAGAACCTAAAGTTGCACTTATCGAACAAAAAATTTTACTCTAAACTTTTTGGTGTATGGTCAGTCAGCAGGTACGAACGGCTTGCGATCGATTCTGCTTCGTGGTGAAACGAACAAATAACACGCAACCAGTCTGAGGACGATAGACACTGTTGAGAGCACGTATGCATGAGTTATACAAAAGTTAAGGAGAACGGCACTGCAGATTACAAGTAGTGTTTGCCAACACCAAACATGCTATTATAGAGAGGCCAGGGATTCATCTTTCTGTACAGTTCTTTCGAAAATATCTTCCATCATTCGTCAACTAGCTCCACGAAGTACTAAGGTTTACACGCTCCTCAATTAGTCATACTGTCCTCCATAAGTTTTCTGTGCTATTTGTGGAAAATACCTAAACAGATCGCTAGAATCTCTGTCAGGACACAGTAGTCTTACCAATGTAATGATTGAATCTCATCTGAAAGCATACAGGCAGCTTGCTAACATAATCCTGCAGAACAAAAACCTCCTTTCCAAAACTACCCACTCTTTATCCAAACTCAGTGTTCCGTTTATGCTTAATTGTTTAAAAAAAATGCCATTCGATAAGAAGGGGACTCGTGAGAGGAGGAGGAGGAGGTCCGAAATGTACACTTGTTAGTCAGAAGGTATCAACGCTTTGTGTAAACATCCAAATGGGCAATACTTCTCCGATTCCTTACATAGCCAGAGTTTTTGTAAATTATTAACCCATCTTTACAAAGTTCATTGGACGACTGGACGCATCTAATCGATTTCAAAATCTCGTCTGTCTCTTTTGATTTAAGCATTACAGTTCACAAGTCTTTCCTCTATTCTTGTCCAGCGTGTGGTAGTCGTGATAAGTCAAGTTATCCGTTTTCTGGTGGGTTTGACTTGATCAAGTGAACACAGACGAGCCGGTAAACAGAGATGATGAGATGTGTGGTAACGTGTTGATTGCGTTGATCATGCCAACAGACACAACAGTTACTTAACAACAAACTGAAGACGGTGGTATCGTCGACAGAGTTGTCATCCTGGATGCAAACTCAATGAGGCATCGTTACACGTACACTGAAACTGAAGGATACTGTTGATTTTTGAGCAGTATTCTAGCCTGAACAGAACGTGATTGTTGCAGTGTTAACTGAGTTGGTTGTGTGACCAGAAATCACATTTTTACATCAATCTGGAAAATGATTTCACTCATGCACTAATACGAGTGGAGGGACATTTTTGGAAAACAGTGTGTGAGTGCCTGCCCGTACTGCACACCATCAGGGACATCTCATTGACTTCATAGAAATGGTCTTCCTGTTACAAAAAGGGTAAGGCAAAGTTGGGCGAACAGTTGGACGTCTTCAAATATACGTCGCGGTCTTGTGTTGACAGCTTAAAACGATGTTCCCAAAGACACACATACACGGCTTTGTGCAACATGAATGAGGTAACCGTTAAACCTACTTGGCATTTTGTTGCCGGGGTGCAGATGATGAACAGCAGATTACGTTTCTTGTGGAAGGACACCAATTAGCTAACATGTTGAACACAAAGTCAGGGAGACTGTTAGTTCTCTAATTTCCTCAAACACGTACAGTTGCGGTCACTCATGCCAACCGGTTTTAACGTTGACATTTGTGCGTGCTAGCCGAGGAACTGGTTGACTTGTTTAAACTGGGCAAGGTAGAAGAAGCCCCAAGAGATGGTGGCAAGATGGGAACCGAAGACTGGCTAAATGAGAAACAGTGGCAAGCCTCCTGTGACAATCGCGTCTAATTTACGGCCACAACAAACTTGACAAAGGCGGAAGCCGGCTGACTAGCAAGTTTGCGAAGATGGTGCATGGTTTGTTATATCAATAAAGGAAGCGAAAGATTTCAGGCTACAAAATATCCGCTTCATTGGACTACGAATAGATAGAGAGTAAGACAAATCAGAACAGTTCTCACCTCTCCTGACAGCTAATCAAAGTTGTTTTAGATAAGCAACTAAAGGCTAAATGCTAAGTACGTGCACGATAAAAGAAGGAACATGATAGGATAAAATTGGGAAAGAAGAACAATGGGACATATGGCTGTTCAAAACAAGCTAACTAGCCGGCTGTTCATGACCAAAACGATTAGCAATGTTCATACACCCGTGATCTCTGAATAATTCTCTCGGTTTACATTCTTCGGAGTACCCCGGTCTCATTTCACAATTTAAGCTTCGATCCACTCAAAGCCTAGGTTAGAGGTAGTGAAGAGAGTGCAGAAGTTGGTTACTGCAGTTCGTTGTATTCACACAGGTACACAAGCGAGCGTTGGCTGATTTACAAACAATTAAAAGGGTGTTAAGTTCATCCGGTCTCTTCACGGTTCCATCTGTTAGATCAGACAGTACGAGGCAAGCGAACGTTTTGGTGCCATGTGGAGGATATTCGCCTCTACTCAGGTGATCACAACTGACACACATATCGACATGCCTACATGACATAAAACTCGCCTTCAGTAATTTACCCAAGTTAACCGAAACCTCTTTGCGGACAAGGCAATCAAGTCCAGCATACAAAGCCGGTTACTAATCAGACTTTGGAAGTAGCCAACACACGGTTTAACCTAAGTCAAAACCAGCATACAAATTTAGTGAAGTTGTTTTTAATTACCCCCATTTATTCCCTGCGTGAATAGCCAAACTGCTTACTGCGAGAAACTATCCGGGCCCTAAAAGAGACCATAGTGTTAATACGCCGGAGCTCATTTTAAGGGTGTCATAATTGTCACGCTCAATTAAAGAGACAATTGCATCGAATCTGCCCCGCCAGAGACACACTCACATACTAATTCTTCTGGTTGGTGTGTGTGCGCAGGCGCACGGGGTCGTGAACACCACTGAACTCGTTTCAGAAAAGTGGGAGTATGGGACATACACTTGAATGCTTCCTCAATCCTGATGGAAACCAAGGCGATGGGAAAGGGTTAATTTCCTACGGGCGGAAATGGTAAGCATCACAAATCAGTTCCGCCCAGTTCGGAATAGTGACATCACATCAAAAAAGACAATATGAACAAGTCAAGCAGTAACGATTCCGGATCAACACAAACCCAGAATGTAAGTGTGCATGCGTGTGTGTACAGAGCAGTCATGACAACCAAGTCAGTTGAAAATGTATACTACTGGATGGTTTAAATTTCAACGTAAGCTCAAAAATTCGTCTAAAAAATTGGTTTTACAGCATATGCAGTTCCCCTAAGTAGTCATTGCGTTGAAGGAAAAGAGAATTGAATTATTCGTGAGAATCGTTGGATAAAACCAATTCCAAACGAGAGTGTTTCCGACAAAATGGCCATTATTTAAATTCCTAAACTAACACCGGCATAAGAAAATGACGTAACATCGATAGCCAAACTACCATTCCTTTATGAAACTGACATCAGAACCACAGCTCAACTGATTTTGTACTGCCCCGCTAAAAAAAACACGACAATGGCGTTATTTTCGGTGCCCACACACTATATGAACTAATCAGTTGGTCCATGGTCATTATCAATAGACATAGCTACCAACGCATACAGCGGTTTCATTTTCTGTTATCAGAATAGGACATTTATCAAAAATGTTTAGTGACTGCTGACAAATTTAAAGCGAAAACAAAGACGCACCGAGTCAGTAGTGAGATTTTGAAATTGGGCCACCGCTGAGGTGATCGGAGTTCAATTGTATGGGCTAGCAATGCGCGCCCAAAACGTTTGGTTCAGGTCTAGTGGCTGTAATAGCCTACCATCCACTCTATGGCCGATTAAAATTCCACGTCTCCAAATGCATCATAGCTGAGGTGTAATTACAATGGAGCATTTATTACACTTGCAACTATGACGTGGTTGGATTTGAGAATAAATAAATACACGTGGAACACAAATGATCGCAGCTGTCGCATTCCTACAGACTTCCAGATATCCGGTTTCAACAAGAAGCACTAGACTCGAGGTTCGCTCTTGTTGCGACTCACCAGTAGTACACATCTTCCTCATGATTGAAGTTTGAATTCCGGCAACGCCATCATGAGGTTAACGGGTTGACCACTGTTCCACTGACCTACCATTAGGCACGGCTGACTTGTCATAAGCGACCGCCCCGTCAAATTCGTTCGTGCTTCGTGTTCAGGTTGTCAGACCGTCTCGAGAAGAGACAGTAACAGTCCTATCAACTTTAACTGATGAACCCAGTAACAGCTCATATCAAGTCGAACTCACAAGAACCAATGAACTAGTTGAGCACAATTTGGACTACTGACAAGAAGTAGGGGGATTTTGTTTCACATAAGTAGTACACCAACCACATATGATAGCAGCTTTCGCATTCTCACAGGATTTTCAAGAGCGCATGACTGAGCGCTTGTGTATACAAATTCACCAGCGTCTAATATGAGAGCAAAGGCGAAGTAGCCATTGTGGTTGTTTTGTGAAAGCGCAGCCGGTGTTCACCTTCACATCGCTGTTGATGTGATAAACGACCGTACTGCTGCTTTCTGCGTCGGGGTAGCTGAAAAACGTCAATGTGGATACGAATACCGTTATCAGTGGTGTGACGTTCAACAGTTGACCGGTTTATCCACGAGTTCAAACACGTCATAGCCAGAAACAGTATCGAAAAGTCAATATAATCACATCATAATTTTAGGCAATTTGTATCACACGCACACACGATTGGCGGCATCCGATTCGGATTAGCCTGTCACAGTGGCAAAAGCCAAAGGACGCCTGCGCTTAACCATTACTGCAATTGGCTTGCGCTGCACCAATTGCACTTCCACCAACACACCACATATCCAGTGTAAACCAGAAGGAATAAGACCGAGAGGTGTGCCAGTGGGGCCTTTCTGTCCAGCCGGCCAAAGCTAGTTAGCCAGTTGATTGGCTAATAGGGAAATGAAACTCTTATCTCTCGGAAACTAAACGGAGAGAGGCTGCAATGACGAGCTCTAAACTAGAAAGAAAGATTTGTGAAGTGTAGTACAAGAATCATTGCAGTGTAGGAGTGCAGGTTGGTGCATCCCAGAAAAGATAAGGATGAAAAACAACATTTTCATTGAACTACGGAAAACCAGACAGTACACCAACAAAGCTGGAGAAAAGAATGGATAGAAGACCGCAGACACCCAAGTTTCTGAAAAAAAGGAGCAGATTAACTGTCAACGACCAGGCTGTTGGCCGATGCAGTCGTTAGCACGAGTAGAATGGATATGCTTATGTGACCTACCTGAGCCTAAAGTACTTGTCGTCTCTTCGCGGACGGTGTGCTTTGAGTACGTTGGTGACCTACTAACCCAAAACGGCCAGCGCATTCGCGGCCGCACACATCGCAACGCCATATAGTCACGTCGACCTACGACACCGATGGTTCCCTTGGGTACCACACACTTCCGCTCGCGGCCGCGCAACAAATGCTCGTTGAACGCTCAGACGCCCGTCCGGATCGTATTCCTCCAGGCCGTCCGACTCAACACTAAGTCTTCCCAACATTTAAAATCAAAGTTACAACGTGAAAGACTTACCTGCACAACATCCTGGTATCTCCGCTTTGGACCACCAGGATTTCGTTTCCCTGTTTTCACAATGGTTCAATTCGTCATCATCATCATCATCATCATCATAGACAGCAATAGATCAGTGGTTCCCACTAATGCTTAACTGCCACACAACCATGAAGAAAAAGCAAACCCTATATAGAAAGAGAGAAGGAAAAAGAAGGGGACGGGAAGGGACCTAACTACTGAAGATGACTACGTCCATATTCAAACATTCAGCATCAAGGTGCCTACACCTTGCAA